>VZRW01005198.1:2402-23483 GCA_013398125.1 Aegotheles bennettii
CTGAACTCCCCCCTCCAGCCCGCCCCCGTCCTCCTCGCTTTTAAAGAGTCTGACAGGAAATGGGTGGAATACTGGAACCTGATACCTGATACCCAGACCCCTTTTCCCAACAGGGGCCTAAACTCCACCCCTCATTCACTGGGTCTTGGCAGCAAAAGCCAGTAAGATTTTTGCCTGCTCCTTTCAAACTATAACAGCGGCTAACTCCATTGATTTGAGGAGTGAGGTTTATTTCCCCTCTGCCAAGAGGGGAAGACAAAGGTAGCAAAGTGATTTAACTTAGCAACTTTTCTTAGCGCAGTGAGGTTTTCTTGATATGTTTGCTGGAGTCATTTACTATCCTGCATATTTTATATGGTCACCCTGACCCACATAGTTTCACTGCAGGCTGGAGCAATACTAAGTGGTGGGACTGTTGTTCTATGGAGTCAGTCAGTCGGTGTCTTTCTGTCTGACACTATAAAACATTATGGAGAAGCACTCCAGAGGTAAAGTAAGAGAGATGCTGTAATGTGCTGAAGTGTGAGTCAGTAGACTGATGGCAGACACACTTTATTGAGATTTGGGAGATAAGGGCTTGAATTTCAGCATGGCCTCCAGCAACCATTTGAAGACGATATTCCTGGTCAGTGCCTTAATCACCAGGGTCTCATTTGCTCATATTACAATGTCTCATTTGTTTTTATGCTGAAACTACTCCATGCTGTACTAGCTAAATATGTCAGTACTAGGTTATTAAGGCAAATTATCAGATTTTACTCAAAGGAGGCCAAAGATGGCAGAAAAGGAAAGGATCCCTAACAGCATCATTAAAAAAAAATCATTGTAGTCTTATCATACAATTAAGTTAGAGCTGCCTACCCACCTTGAGCCTGTGGTAAATAATGTAGCAATCAAAGCTTCAACACTAGTTACCCTTCTTTCCTTTTTCTTTTAAAATGCTCCTGGTTAATTTTGCACAAACAAGAAAAAAGGAACAACACAGCAAGGCAAAAATAATTTGTAAGTAAAATCAGATGAGCACTAACATATTTACATAATGTAATGATTTCACTATTAATTCAAACAAACCCAGGTCCCAATTTTCAGAAGAGCAAGCAGAACACATGCAGTCCAGGAGGCAAGAATAGGGTGGCTTCAGACTACAGTTATGTCTGCAGCCCCTGAGTTAGTAGGGACTGTTCTTAGTTTCAGCCTGCAATAGCCACTGAGGAACCTATTTCCATTCCAGATGTTGTACTCAGACTACACCCTCTTCTCAATCTTATGGGCCCCTTTCTATTTTCAGGCAAGACTTCCTTTGGTGCTAGGCACCATAATATGCAAGAGACAACAGGATTTCCAAAAGCATCTAATTCATAGAAAAAACACCTAATGTCATAGAAATTAGAGAAAAAAGAGAGGAACAAAAAAAATCCAGACTCAGGTTCATCAACTACAGGGGATGGTCATTTCTTGATAAAAGTACCAAAAAAAAAAGTCCAAAGAAACAGGAATAATCCTGTGCAATTTCTGAATCAAACCAAAACGGACATTGTCCTAGTCCAGTCATTATCAGCATGCAATTACCTAGGACTTGAGCATTTAACACTGAATTAAAAATAAATGTTCTCCACCCTCAAAATAAGCTGTTCTGCAGTAGAGACTGGGTATTTATCCTCTTCCCTGCTACATTCTACCTTATCTTCTGAACTTAAGCTTTCAAGCACTGTCTTTTTTGTCTAATATAATATTCTTTATGTGGAGTTATGGAATCTCTTCTGTGTTCCTCAATGTCTTGGATGTTGATCAACAAAAAATCATTAAAAAGTTTAATCCTCTATGCTTGGCACTACATCAGTCTGACAGCAGTTTCTTTGTAACAGCCACACTTTATAGTGGGTGGCCCTTTCGCTTATCTTGTTACTATATTTCCACTTTTAAAGCTAAGCCAGGTGCAGCAACCTGATACTAGTTTCTAGTTCACACAACTTTATTATAAGTAAAACTTCTGTGGATATCTGATACTTGTTAGGAAAGCCAAAGAAACAGGAAGCGTAATAATACTGCACCACCTTCCTGACAACTTTTATTCTGCATGAGTTCAATTTTCCAGGGTACTGCATGATTCATTAGCAAGCATTTTTTGCACAGTCAACATATATCTGAACTTCTCTTGTTGGTATTATTTGTGTTACAACCATGCCCAGTGGCAGTGTTTAGGTGCTATGCTTTCTTCTAATTCTGCATGATCAGTTCTTTAACTGCAAGATAGTCTACATAAACAAGACCAAACAAGGGCAGAAAAATATTTAAGGATTTTGATTGGTTGGTTTGTTTGCTTTTGGTTTTTTCTTTCTTTTTTTCTTTTAAACAGATGGACACAAGGTAGTGGAGAATAAATGGCTTAGCCATGTCACAAGAAGTCCACAGTACACAAATTATCTTCTTTAACTCTCATCCACTTAACTGCATGATTCTTTCCTTTTTCTGAACTTGTACCCTTTCTTTTAGATGTGCTAAATATAAGTGACTACATCTTTAACAATTATCTCCTCCGTATAGGAATACAAACACAAAACAAAGTGGCTATATTTACCAGCCAAGTATGAAAAACTGTGTTCTACTTTCTAGTCATACATATGGAAGCACATTTTATGTAAATAATTTGTCTAAAGCATATCTAAAAGATTGACTTACTCAGCTATTTAACAAATGCCAAACAATTCTTAGAGCATGGATACGTGCATAGCTTTGAGTAAACTCCACGCTGAAACCAATCATTGACCATGGCTATGTCATTACGGAAAAGGAAGATTTCCTTCCTTACCTTTTTGCTAGTGTTTGCTGAAAGATGTAAAGGACATGTGATTTATTGTTTTTCCTGTACTTCATATGCCACTCCAGAAGGGGGAAAAAAAAAAAAAAAAAGAAAAGAAAATTAAAGGAAGTTTTAATTAAGCAGGCAAAAATATTTATAAATAAGTCTTGGGTAGCAAGCAGCAGTGAAATTATTCAAATGCCTGATGTTATTTATATGTTGATGCTTGTGAGAATATAAGCATATTTGTAATAGTTTACTGTACACAAAGCATGATCCACCTCTTAAGCAACAGATTATTTTCCTAGCTACATTGCATGGAGGCAGAAGGTCAGACTAGACTGACATGTATGAAAAGTACTTCATCACAGAAAAGTAATGAAGTAATACTCGGTGGCTTTCCTCAGTCATGAGAAGGGTATTTCCCCAGTCAACCAATTACTTTTAATTCTCCAGGAGACAGGACTGCACAGAACGCTTTGCGTTTGAAACAAGTGAGAATGCACATTTTCCTGTCAAGGTGCCCTTTGCACCATGTCTTTAGCACTCTGCTCTGAAGAGCACTCAGGCTCGAGTATTTCTCTCCACCTGCTCTGAACCAACAGTGAGGTCAGTGATGGCTATACACCTACTCTGCTAAAAGAACTGCAAAAGCCACTAGGAAGCTCTTTGCATATCCAGCTGTCTAAGGTCACCTGAGTGTTTACATGTTTTTTCTGAAAGCATGCAGAAAATAGAGCAGAAAACGCACCCTTTCTCACAGACCAGTCAGTCCCAAATCAGGCACAATTCCCACTGGCTTCAGAAGTTTCTCCCAAGTAGGAAAATCAGCCCATAAAGTAACAAAGTATCATTGTTAAAATGTTAGTGTCTTCTAAATCTGCTGCATTTTCTTTGAAACAAATTCAAAGGATCTTATGGGATAGAAGCAAATGGCACCTTGCGTTCTGAGAGGATCTCTCAAGGCTGAGGCTCTGGGACATACAGCCTTGCAGCTACTTGCTGCCTCATTTATTCCAGAATTTAGCTTCCTGGGAGTCATGCAAAGTAGTCACCCGAATACAGTGGAGAGGGGCTCAACAACAGGTTTTGCCATCATTTCCTAAGCCAGTCTCTTGCCAGGCTTCCTACATGCATAGGAAGAGAAGAGGGGAGAGAGTAAAAGATCTCTGTAGTGCTTTGCTGCTACGCTTTTGCATTTTGACCCCTGTCCAGACCAGTATGAATAGAAATGTCCCTCCTTGGGTAAGCTAAAATGCTATTTCTGTTGCTATTTGTTTTTCCTGGTATCAGTGGCATAGGAGCTATCAGCTTCTACTGCAGCCTGCTTTATAGGTACTGATGCTCCACATGCTAACTGTAGATGCAAAGGCTGTGGGAACCTGCTGCTCTGAACAATCCCTTAAGCCTGTTCTAAAGCCTGGACTCTCTGAGGTTGTATCATGGTGTTACAAATCAATATTTTTTGGGGGCATATGTAGGCACGGTGCATAACAAACACTGGTTCTATTTCTAAAAACCAGTACTTCGTCCCTTTGGTGCATTGCTCTCATTTTAATCAACAGAACCTCGTTTAGATGTGACACATCAGTACCTGGCCCAAAGGCAAGACAGTGGTCTACAATTAGGTTAACAATTAGGATATATACTGTAGAAAGGTAAGCTTTGTTTGTAAAGGAGAAACATACATTTTAATCAGTATAATCAAAAATGATCACTCAAAATTCTTGGTTTGAGGCTGTCATGCTATCTTGAGCTGCAACAACAGGGCATATGACTTACTTAATACTTAGCTTAAGTTTTAGATAACACATAGTGGACTTACAAAGACTAATATAAGTACATTTATCCAGGTTTAGAAGAGATTTTTCTTTTCTCAATTAAACCAATGCAATTGTGCTGAAGCCTCCAGGTTCGATGTGTAAAAGAGCATTAGGATCACTGACATCAAAGAGAGAAGTCCCTCAGTAAGACATATCATACAAGTACCGCTTATCAGTTAGGCCTCTGTATACTTCAGAACATTACTTGAACATGAAAATACAACTACATCGTTATTTTGACATTTTTCTAGAGCATTCTGAGAACATAATCACTCTGCTTCAAAACATCCCTCTCCAAATATTTTGTCATTTTTCCTTATCTCGTATTAACAAGATTTACCATGCTAGATCATGAGATCTGGAAAAATAAAGGAAGAAGCACATGCTAATCATTTAGTGCATTTTTCTTTAAACAGAGGACAAAGTCTGTCTACACACAATCATCACACCATTGCAATCATCAGCCTTACTATTTCTCTCCTATATTTTTAAGTCTTTGTTATAAAACTCAGTGAAAGGGAATCAAAGGCACTAACAAACATCAGCATTAGCAGCAGCACAACAATCTGTCACAACAAGAAAACAGCTATTCATAGAGTGATGGCCAGTAGTGACTGTGTGCTAGGAGCAAAATACAAATGCCTGGATCCTCCCCAGCAGCTGTTCCAGATATTTATACAAACCATTGCTGACCTTCTTCCTTCATTTCTGTTCAGTGTCAGCTTCTTTTTACTCATGCTTAAGCCACAGTTGTTTAACATATATAAAAAATTCAAGTTAATTATCTTAAAGTTTCAGTCAAAGTACATCTGGTTTGGAAATGAGATACTATCTTAGGGCTATCTTTCATGGAAAAATGCCTGCGTGTTACAGATTTGCTGAGGAACATGCAGTAGTACCCTTATCATTCCTATCATGTGCAACTCAAGAAAGACTTTGGAAATGTTCAAAAGAAAACCAGCAAACTATTGAGACTCCATTAGGCAGCACTCTGTTTATGACTCTCCTGGATCATTTTTTTCATTAGCAAGCTACATGAATAACAGCAAAGCTGTACAGCGCTGGTTGCTTGGGTGCAGGCTCCTGCTCTGCCAGAGTGCTGTCTTTTAGACATTCAACCCAGCACCACTGTTATCTGCTCTGTGAAAAAACAAAACAAAACAAAAAACTGATGCAAATGAATGGAAATTTTGTGGCTGTCCAATGAAGGAGCTTTTCCAGCCAAAATCAGAACAAAGGTTCTAATTTATTTAGGAAATCAAAAGGTTAAAAAGACATGAGCTTGCAATCTCTCCCTAATGTGAGTAGTCCTTGCTGTGATATATGATTCCATGGCTTTGCCGGGCTTCACAATGGATTTACCCATTAAAGACTTAGCACGTGAGTAAAGATTTGAAGAGCAGGTCATCAGTATATGATAGTATAAAAATATTATGAAATGTAAATTATGTGTTAGTTGGAATCATTCAGTTTAAGTTATTTTCGAGTAACTTGGACAAACTCTTGAAAAGAGGCACACAAATGGTCTGGTTTGTACACAGAAAAGCTAAGACTATGTCAGTTTTTCTGAAACAACTCATCCACTCGTCTATGCACAGAGTATTTTCATGGTCTGACAATGTCCTCAAAAATCCACTTTTTACATTTGAAATAAAATTCTTTCAAAGTTTAAATAATATACTTTTATAGACTAACCAAGTATATAAACATTTAAGTAATTAGACACATTTGCAAATATAAAAATACTTTTAAAAAATTACTGGATTCAGCAAAAGCAGCTGTAGAGCATTCCATATATCTATTTTTTCTGCTTCCTCTGAGCAAAACCTGCTCCAATTTCAGATTTAAGACTCCAGTTCATTACTACAGAACAAACACATCTGAGAGAATAAATCAGATTACTTTTTTGATCCTAAGCCTTTCTCCATTGGTAATTATGGCTCAGACAGGGCTTACATTTAGACTGCTCCATACTACCACTGAATCTACTACTCTAGAAAATGACCTAAGAACCTACAAAGTGTCCAGCACACACATGGCCCCATCGATTCTGATGGGATTACTGATTGAAGGTTTTACCCAAAATGAGGGAATACAGGAGCTCTGTACTTTGAATATCAGGCTGCTTGTGGCTGAATAGAAAAGATTCACAGGTTTGTAATCTGTTGGGTTATATTTAGAGGATGATTGTATATTAATGAACCAGCCATTTGATAGACTTTTGATTAAACATGCAGCCACATACCAAAGGTCATCTCAAGGAGCAGGAAACAGAAGGAACATCAATTGTTTCCAAGTTGGACACAGGAAGGGCCACAGGAAGAGACACCAGGAAGTAAAGCAGCACTACTTCCGAATGACGTGGAAGTTACATTACCAGGAAGTAAATAGAACAATGGGAGTGTTACTAATTGGACCAATGGGAATGTTGTTAGCTCTCATGACTGCCCCACATAAGAGGGACATTAACCAATCAGAAAGCACATATTAGGTGCGTGATACATATAAGGGATAGTTAAGTAAATAAAGAGGTCTTTTGCCTGATTCACATTGAAGCGTGCGAAGTCCATCCTTGATTCTCCCGCAGTAGTCAAGCTACAGATGAGAAGGGTGGTAGATGTCTACCATCTACTGCCAGTTCTAACTTCAGTGCATGGTGTTGCTCCTCCACAGGTCTTTGCTGGATGCCCTGCCATGGATCACACAGGAAGTCTGCACTACAAACCTTTTAGTTATCCATATTCTACCTAGGTTTCATCCAAAAAAGGGGCCTAAAATGACTGGTAAATCTTTTACCACTGTTTGGGACGAGTCAAACCTATCCTTGTCACCCAGCAGAACACCTGCCCCAAGGGACCTCTGGAGCTGCTCCAGAGCAGGGTGCTGGGGTCTTGCATTGGCAGGTGGCACCTTCCTAGCATACATGCAGCAAACAAACACTCTTAATAACACCTCAGCTCCTCAAAAGTGCACAGCTATAAGTAAAGCACAGTGACCTTTCCTTTGCTGCCTTCCAATTAACTGTTAAATCTCATTTTCAAAATTTAGGAACTAACACACTTCAGAAAACAAATGTTATTTCAAAAAATCCCACCTCATTTTACCAAAGAGTTTGCAAGAAGCAGTGCTACTGAAAGTCTACCAACAGCCTGATCTGGTCTCACAGCGGAGAGTCACCAAGGAGCACAAGCAGAAAAAAAAAAACTTTTAAAAGAACAAATGTGTTTTTTTCTAGCAGCTTTGGGAATAACATTGTGGCAAAAGGAAAAACCGCATCAAAAAGTGCTAAGAAACAGATTTGGGTACCATTTAGTGACTGGTCTGTATCCAGGATTAGTGACTACCATGAGCCAGGCTATCACAGATTCTATATGAATTCTACCATGTTCAAGAGAAGGGGGACATATGTATGCTTTCATGCTTGAAGAATGTACCGCCTACATATACCATATGCACATGCTAAAACCTATACAGAGATGCATTGATGATTTCACTTTTTAAATTCCTTAGCTTATCTAGATGTATGTGACATAAATGTATAGCAGAGATACAACATGGGACCATGCTGGCATACGGCAAATGACATCAGAATATGACAAACAACTATATAATTTACAAGTATTGTTATAACAATGTTATACTTACTTTTTTTTCTGCTGAGAGGCAGCAAAGGAACTTCAGTTACAGTCAAGACTTGCATTGTTCCAAGCAAAGTAGAATAGGAATTTCAGTGTAAATGCCAGAAGAGTTCAAATTTAGCTCTGTAGTGGATTCATAAAGAGCTGAATGAGGTCCAAAGTCTTTTAGGATATGTCAGCAAATCAAATTGAAAACACAGCTATTCCAACAAGGGATCTGTATGTACTTACACGCTGCATATTGGTATACCTGCCATGTAAGAATTGGGTTTAGTGAACATAGTTAGGAAACTCTTCATTTCAGTTTTGCTTCTCCCTTTTGAAAACAGCTTACTATATTCTTTTTTATCTTTTATGGGACACCATATTACATGTGACTGAATGTACCTATTTAATGAAAATGGGTTCCATTAGTATGTAATCTTATCCTTGCATTGTTTTCTTCAGAAGGAAAATAATGGAGAACAGGTGGTGATGCTTAGTATCAGGCTCCTGTTTCTAGAATTACAATCTACTGGGAGCCACCAGCAATCTCTGAAAGCTGTCATAAGCACTCAGGAACTAGTATGATTCAGAGCACACTCAATACATTAAAGTGTCTTTTTGAAAATTTAAGTAGGTGTGACAGGAGAAAGCTGGCTGAATGGCACCGGGATTCTAATGTGTCCCTGCAATGGATCATGATTTCCTTCTACATCCCACAATAAATAAGTCAAGCTGGCCTCCATTTCCACAGCAGAAATTAGACATTTAAAAAATTCAAATAGGTACCATATGCACTATAAACCTTTCTGGTTTAGTGTTCAAATGCAGCCACATTAATTTTGTTGAAAAATATGGGATTTAAATTCTCCTAGAAGAACTCTAAAACGCTGTTCCTTTACACTTATTTATTCCTTTCTCAGTGGCACAAAAACAGCAGTGCTGACAAATATTTCATTGAGGTAGTTTGAAAACCTACTGATGTCACAATGTACAAATAGATTTACCAAGTAAGTCACGACACTGCATGTGAAATGGACATTTCTTTGTTTTATCAATCCCAGCCTTGCCTTACCAAGTAGGAAGATGTATAGAAATAATTCTATATAACCAACGACTGTGTGTCTCAGTGCATTCTCATGATGAACGTGAGACAGAAACAGCAGCTAATAGAACTATACAAGTAAACAAGCACTATAGTAATGTTTTAAAATTTAGTTCTGAAGCTGAGGAGCAGGACAAAGACAGCACATACTCACATGGCAATTTCAATTGACATGCAATTTTACAAAACCAGACACAGAAAACTGGCTGATATCTCTAACTACTGTTCTGTGTTAGATATGCCAAGATGCAAACTTACATGGGGAAGCAGTTAATGCAGGTTTGTTTTGTGGGATTGTAGTTCGGGAAGAATAGGAATTAAAAGAAGTTATTTGCAGGGTCAGATTTTCTGTTGGTGGAAACTGGCAATCTCTCACTGATATTCACAGGAATATATCAAGTTGCATCAAGTAGTTAGACTCTACTTAGCATTTCAGATTTCTTGCATAGCTACATGAGATCCAGGTTACATTTATTATTACTGTGGTTATTTCTTTTGGGAGACCTTAGTCAAAGTGGTCCCTGCAAGTTGAAATCCGTTGACGCTGGGCTAATGTCAACAGGCTTTGGGGCAGAGATATATATATTTTATCCATCTTCAGTCTCACCTGTGTTAGCTTTCCCCTAAAACAGGAGGCAGTGTGATGAGCTGCAAATCTATAGAAAACATACTCAGATTCAACAGAGCTCAGAAAATTCTTTTACTGATTCTGTTTTTCCTCAAAGTCTTAATGCAGAGAGAATGCCCTGTTCTCCAGCAAGTCACATCTAAGTGTCTCACCATTTAAAGCCCTATGTCTATGACAGAAGAAAATTAAAAAGTGCCCGTTGCTTTGAAGATAGTACAGAAGGAACTCCACCTTACAGAAGCAAGACAAGCCCAGCCCATAAAAGTGGGAGAGAAGGCAAACAACAAAAGTATTAGGAGAAAGAGGATGAAAAATACTGTTTTTAATTCTTGGCATTGTGTTAGCAACAAAGTTTTTTCTTTAAACTTTGTTTTCCAAGATGAAAAACAGAACTGTTGTCACAGGGTTTCTTTTTTAACATAAGAAACATTAGTTTTGCCCTACAAAAACTTTCCACCTAAAATCAGGTTGCTGAAGTAAGGGATTATGTTAAATTGGACCATCAGATCCATCTAGAATCAGCTGGTTTCTGAATTTCCTTAATACGGTAAATGTTTCCAACCATTTACCACTCCTGTTAACCTGGATCCAGCTAAATAACTGAAATCTCTTCTAGCAGGTGCACCACCAGCAAAATTCTTGACCAAAAGATGATCACAGAATTAATATTACTGGTGATGAGTGAACTAGAAAAAATGCACAGCCTGATCCCAGGAAAGGTTTCATCTCCAACTGATAAAATCCTCATTGTGTTTGTGACCTGACCAAATTTAAGCATTGGAAAACAGAACACATGAAAGTGCACTATGCCATGTGAAACCTGTTTCACAATAATTTTACTTTAATTCCAAATTTCAAACTTACTTTCAAAAATATTTTGGAAAGGAAAATTGCCATGCTTTAAACAGTGAATAAGAATTAATAATAAAATGTAGAATCATTAATAATTTCATTTTGAAGAGACATAATTTGTAGAAGGTTTGTCCTTCTAACAAGAACAGGTTTTCTGTCTTTATCGAAATTTCTTAAGAAAATGTTCTTTTATGACTTTTTTCCTTTTCCTGGTGTTAGAGATTACAAAAGCAGTTCTAATAACATCAGAGTATTCGTAAAAATCAGAAAACAAATTCTGCTTAATCCCCATACCGTAAATAGTCTTAGTATCTACATGCATATATGTGCAGATATGTAAGTCAGATATAATGTAAAAAATAATACACAGGTTCAAATTAGGACACACTATTACAGTGAGAAATCCAGAGACATTCTCCTTACTATACTATCCCTAAAATTATGCCCTTGGCTAAAATCCTGAAAGGATTTTAAAAGTAGAAATGCTTTAGTTACTTTCTGAAAATCTTTTTCCACAGCCTGACTGATTACTAACTAGGTCAACTGCAGCACAAGTTCACCTTATCCTGGAGCACAAAGATTTTGGATTTAGCTCTTACAAATATCACAGACTTACAATAGTCTATTGCTGAAATTTCCTTTAAATTCAGAGGACTTGCACAGGTGAAACAAAATCAGTGCAACTCTGGGAAAATGAAGTTTTCCAAGTTGTAACAGCTTAGAGTGATTTTTCTTTTCAGAAAAAGAACTTTGGATTTCAAATACACATGGCTGCTTGAAGAGACAGCAGAGTTATAATATTGCATTTTAATACATTAATTGTCCATTAAGACCTTTCCTCTGTGCTTGGATAACAAACTACTACTAAACTTAACTTCATGGTAGAAGAGAGTTCTTTTCCTTGTGAAAGGAGAATATAAAGGCAATAAGGATGAATTTAACCAAGGGACAAGCATGCTAGAATAAAAGATAAACAGGGAATTGAATGCTTGATCTTGCTGAAGGTTTCATTTTGTGCTCTATTTTTGTTGCCTTCTGGACATAATAATTATAGCATCTTTCTTCAAAGACCAGAAAGATTCATTTTCAAAATGATGTGTTACCAGATGAATCTGTCCTGAATTGCATCCTTCTGAACTAGCTGCAAGATAGTATGTATACATGAATTACATATATTACATGGATAATAGTGTACATGATACCTTGATTTCAACAGTTTACTGATAAACTTTTTACTTTTTGCCCAGATTGCACTTCTCCATAAGCAGAACACTAGTACCTTGTGTCACCACACTTTGTAGACAAGCTGCATTGCCCTGCATTTGACACAGTTTTTCACCCTTCCCAGTTTGTAAAATCTGGATCCAGTTTTCAAATGAAAGATCACTTCACTGAACATTTATTTTCCTGTGGAATTATTTTACCAATGTTTGGTGAATAGGCTGTTTCCAGATTTGGGGGTTATTTATTTAGATGACAAGCTTCTAAATATGACTGACTTCTGCCTAAAAAGCAATGAGTCAGCAAGTACAAACACAGACAGGAGGTTAAATGATCACTAAGTATCTAAATGAACTGGGAATTACTGTCCCAGTTTCAAAAGTCTGTCAGATGAATTGAGTTCCATTCTAATTCAGAGTCCTGGGAACTCAGATTTCTATACAATCAAGAAGTTTACTAGACTGAACAAAGTAATATCACAAAGAGATGGATGAGCAAGCGTGACAACCGAGAAGAACGGAAAATGAATGCAGCAGTAACCTGCCGATTCAAGAGCAAATGCAGGATCCTAAAGCAAATACTTTTCCTATCTGAAATAAATTGTGATATTTTTCTGCTTAGAATATGTACAAATTATGAATACAGCACATTCTTTTCATTGAAATATTAAAAAGAAAAAAGCAGCTTTTTATTCCAAGAATTTTTATGGGTAAATGAAGCAGTCCCAGTGAAATCTTGCAGTTTCCATTCTTTTTCTGTTTCCTCTTAAGCACTAGAAGCACTCACTAAGTTCTGATGTTTCTAGGGGTTCTGGAACCAGAATATTCTGTCAAAAAACTGGAGTTTCAAAAGCAGAAAATATGTTACATATGCATTTTAAAATAAATATTTCTAAAGCAAGCTTAGAAAAACTACTGTTTAAAGAAATATGGATTTATATAGTATAATTTTCAACCTGTGTACTTTCTATTAAACTTTATGATATTTAACACCATTCTGCATCAATTGCATCTGTGCTTTTCTTCTCTGAAAATACTCTACTTCCGTTGTGTAAATGTTTGTAAATGTTGTGTAAATTATCTTCCGAATGTTTTGAGTTCCTTAAAATAGCATGTAGTTGTTTCAGAGAGGAGCATTTCCACATAATGCGGAAATTCAGATGGCATACAATGACAAATTTTATGGCATACAATGCCATAAAAGTGTAGCATAAGTAATGACTCAGCAGAACAAATATTAGACTAAAAATGATGGGCTGTCACTCATGGGCAAATCAAGTAGCTCCTTTATGCTTTTGAATGAGAAGACCATTCATTGAAAATAGCTCTTAGAGCAAGTTTCACTGCATTGTGAAACCATTTACATGCACATAACAGCAGACCATCTTGGTAAGGTAATCTCCACTCTTCAATACTTTGTGTATTTAGAATTGTTTGAACTCAGTTGTTCTATTTCAGTTTAACTTCTGCTTATGCAACCTTTGATATTAATAATACAGGTAATGCAGTGCTTTGAAGGCAATAAGAAATATTTTAACTATGTAGGAAGTCTTGCTGAATCATAAGAAGAAACTTAGACAAGCCTGGATAGATGTCTTTGGGAAAAGGAGAGGTGGGATTCTGCTCCAAATCCAGGGAATTTTAGTGCTTACTTCCTATTTCAAATTTTGCATCATAAAAACAATTTCTAAATTGTCCTTTTTTTAAGCAAAGAAATGTCATTATAAAACCAAAAGCAATCTCCAAAAAAGAAAAAAATCTATATTGCTTTTACCAGTGCATTTCTATCAGGAACAGCAATGCTGCAGTGCAAAGACGCAAGTAGCAAACTGTTCTAGAGTTCAGGATTCCAAATTGAGAATGAGGAGGTAAAATGTGTACCAAGCCAGAATTTTATTAATTATAACACACACACACACACACACACAGAGAGTTAAGGTTACAAACAATACAAGGTTAGAGTTTATCTTACCCGACCCCAATAGATGTCCAGCAACAACCAAGAGGCCAGCTCTAGCAGTCATTGTGAGGCGTGGAGAGGCAGGCTCCACCACCGGGTGTCCCCGCAGAGGCAACATGGTCCTCAGTGGTCTGTCCTGTCTCTCGCACATCTCCTGATGTGTAAGCCTTTATACACTAAAAGGTGCACACTCATTCTGACTCAGGGGGCCCAACTAAGCCAGAAGGAGTGGCTACAGTGGCCCTATGCCACCCATGCACATCTTTACACATCTCTGGGGAACTTCCACAGTTTTACAATTATACCTTTGCTTCCCATTGTTCTGCAATTATATCTTTGCTTCCCACGGTGCTCCCCCCTTGTTACTTCTCAGAGTGTCCTTGAGCTCCAGATACAGGCTATATTTGTGATGTTGCAGCTGTGTTTGTCTCTGCCTGGGATGTTAAAAGGTGGACTTTCCAAGTTAGGCTATTGCAGACCATTTCTCATGTATTGAGACTCGTCTGACACACAAACCAATGTTTTTATTACCATGTCATGCAGACCTCTATTGGCTTGGGTGGCTGACAGTGGCATGCTAGAAAGACGGGGAACTTCTCCATTCATAAGCCCACCAATATAGAGGAGATACATTATTTTTTATTTGATATCTACTACCAACTCCATTGTTTTCTTGAATGCATTTGTGTAGTGTTGGTCCATACACTTTAATTTTATAATTATTTACCAACAATTCTTTGTTTTTTATTATACCATCTTGCAAAGGCATAATATCACTGTCTTGAGGGAAGGACATAAGGGAAGAATTTGAAGGCTTTGATTAAATTTTTAAAGTGCTGAAATGAAAACTGACACCAACAATGGAGTGGAGCTGTGACCCAGGCTTTGTCTAGACATCTAGATAAGTGGGCTGATTTTCAAAAGTGGCTGAGCACCCAGTACCTTTCAGCTGCAACCTGTAAGTAAGTTGGAAGCGCACTTTAAAAAAATCAGGCTATGTACCTAAAATGGTAAAAGGGACCTGACAACCCTGCATTAGCCTGAAAAGAAACCCAAAACCAACCAACCAACCAACCATGCACTTGCAGCCCTTGTAAATACTGTATCACATGGCCATTAAAAATGCCATGCTCAAATAACCATTGCGCACAAATATATTAAAAAAACCAGCAGAATAAACAAATACCATTAGTTGGGATTTTTTTCCCAGCAAAAATGGTGTGAAAATCAGAAAATTTTTAGTTAGATTCCCTAAAAATCTCTGGTCAAATAGATTTGAAAGATAAAGTAGGAGATTCTGGGTTGTTTGACTGTAATCTTGAGTTGCTCTTTGTTCTCAGTTGTATATATATATTTGTAGATGAAGCTAAGCAACCCTGTACTTCCTTGGTCTGAGAGTAGTTTTCATCAAAACTGCATCAACTCTGGAAATGTTAGACTTTTTGAAAAGCTTTAAGGTTGTTCTAACAGCAAAACTGATAAATATGATTTGCACTACTAAAGCATTCTATTAATGCATCACTGAAATACAGAGTATATATAAAGAAGAAAAACTCACGTTTGTCTTCCAGAGTTGTGTCTTTTCATCAGCTTAGAACATACTTCAAGAGGCAAAACGAAATATTGACTGCTTCTGCTATGAGCTCATGAGGAAGTGACACTTACTCTGCTGCCAGGTCCAAGTTTGCTGACCTTGTCTATGGCAAACTCTGCTTTTAAAGATAACTGTGCATACAGAAGGGCTGAGAGGTCCGAGCAGAAAGGAGAAGGTGGATTCTGAAGGTAGATTTAAGTCAATTCACTGTGTTATACAGATTTTATCATAGAAGCTTACTCCAAATTTACAGGATATATTTACGAAGTTCTATAAAGTATGAAGATACTCAGTCAGTATAATGATAATTTGGGAGGGAAGAATTTACTCAGGAGAAACAAAAGCTCGAGGAAGTAACAAAGGAAAGCAAAAAGACCCCTGCAAATGCAAAAGCCTTCATTCTGAGTGATGAATGACTTGAAAACTATTTACTTCCATAGCTGGCTAAATGGTAGCAAAATTCTTTGCAAAGTCTCCCCTGACTTGTTCAGGCTACATACTTTGTAAATCTATCCTAAGCCTCTTTTTCTATTTCTTTGTTTTTCCATTTCTTTTTCATTATAGTCATGTTTTCCATTTGCTGCAGCAATCTCTTTTAGATATTTAACATTTTGCCTAGGAGTTTCTCTGGATAACAAACCCACATTGAAGTTTGTGGGAGTATTCCTATTGATTTCAACAGGCATTGGATAGGATATGGAAATCAGTACTCACTGTCATAGACCCAAAGACTGAATCCAGCAAAATATTTAAATATTTGCCAAATATCTAGATATGCACATCCCAACTGAGGTAAACAAGAAAATAGAAATGCTTACATTGAACCACATATGCTTAAGTTGCCTGATAAATTGAGGTAACAAGCCGGATTATTGCCATAATACACCAGGAGCAAAGTGGCCAGGCCAGTATCCTGCTAGTTGCAAACACTCGAAGGAGTAAGAAAATAGGCAAGTACAGAAGGATTTCTCATTTCTTCCAGATACATTCTCCCAGCTTTAGTAAACAGCAGCTTAGAGACATCAGAAGCTGAAAGGTTTACCACTTTAGTACCAGTGCAATCTCTCATCTCTTCATCTGTCTCATCTCCATTTGAGTAGTTCCATATGGCTCCCACAGCATCATGTGGCAATGAGCTATAGAATCTTAGAATGGTTTGGGTTGGAAGGGACCTTAAAGATCATCTAGTTCCAAACCTCTGCCATGGGAAGGGACATAGGCAGGAAAGGACACTTCCCACTAGAACAGGTTGCTCAAAGCCCCATCCAACCTGGCTTTGAACATTTCCAGGGAGCTGGCACCCACAACCTCCCTGGGTAACCTGTTCCAGTGTCTCGCCACAGTAAAGAACTTCTTCCTAAAATCCAGTCTAAACCTACCTTCCTTTTGTTTGAAACAGTTTCCCCTTGTTCTATCACTACATGCCCCCGCAAAAAGTCCCTCTCCAGCTTTCCTGTAGGCCACTTCAGTCAGATACTGGAAGGCTGCTATGATGTCTTCCCAGAGCCTTCTCTTCTCCAGGCTGAACAGCCCCAACTCTCTCAGCCTCTCTTCATAGCAGAGGTTCTCCAGCCTACCGATCATCTTTGTGGCCCTCCTCTGGACTCACTCCAACAGTTCCATGTCCTTGTTATGTTGGGGACTCCAGAACTAGACACGGTACTCCTGATGGGGTCTCACAGGAGTGGAGTAGGAGGGGAAAATCACCTCCTCAACCTGCTGGTTACACTTATTTTGATACAGCCCAGGATACCATTGGCTTTTTGAGCTACAAGTGCACACTGCTGGGTCATGTTGAGTTTCTCATGGACCAACAACCCCAAGTCCTTCTCCGCAGGGCTTTTCTCTATCCATTCTTCACCCAGCCTGGATTTGCACATGGAATTGCCCCAGCTCAAGGTGCAGGACCTTGCATTTGGCCTTGTTGACCTTCACGTGCTTTGCATGGGCTCACCTCTCAAGTCTGTCAAGTCCCTTTGGGTGGCATCCCTTCTCTCCAATGTGTTGACCACACTACACAGCTTGGTGTTGTTGGCAAACTTGCTGAGGGTACACCTGATCCCACTGTCCATGTCACCAACAAAGATGTTAAAGAGAACCGGTCCCAGTCCCGACCCCTGAGGAAAACCACTTGTCACTGATTTCCACTTGGACATCAAGTCGTTGACCACAACACTTTGAGTGCCACCATCCAGCCAATTTCTTATCCACCAAGTGGTCCATCCATCAAATCCATGCCTCTCTAATTTAGACACAAGGATGCCTTGCGGGATGGTATCAAATGCTTTGCACAGGGACAGCTAGATGACATCAGTTGCTCTGCCCTTATCCACCAGCTGTGATATCCCTTCATAGAAGGCCACCAAATTTGTCAGGCATGATTTGTCCTTAGTCGAGCCATGTTGGTTGTCACCAATAAGCTCCTTGTTTTCTGTGTGCCTTGGCATAGTTTCCGGGAGGATCTGCTCCATGATCTTACCAGGCACAGAGGTGAGACTGACTAGCCTGTAGTTCCCTGCGTCTTCTTTCTTACCTATTTTAAAAATGGGGGTTATCTTTCTCCTCTTCCAGTCATCAGGAACTTCACTGGACCACCACAACTTCTCAACTATGATGGATAGTGGCTTAGCAACTTCATCTGCCAGTTCCCTCAGGACTAGTTCGCGGCTGTCTGATAATTTCACAGTCTGCTCTTGGCTCTTCTTCTAGGGCAAATACTGAATGATCGCTCCCCACTCACCTTTCTCTCATCCTTCATTATTGTATATCTCTCTGTCCTGTTTTCCCATGAGCATCCCTTTTCCAAATTGGGGCGTTGTCCTATTTAATTTCTCCTGTGTTAAAACAGTTCTGCTATCATCCCTGCTGTCCTCCTCCCCTCACTTACTCCTGACTGCTTCTATATCCTTTTAACAGTTATTCAGGATGAACAGCACCGTGAACTTTGAAGCAGTATAAAACTGCCCTCTGTTTTTTTCTCAGTTCCTGGCTTTTTAAAAAAAAATAATAAATTTTTCTCTCTCTGCTGCTGCTTCAACATTAACTGATGGCTAAAGTGGCTCTAATTTAGAAGTACGTGCCTAACTGCTGTCACATTATGCCATGTATATTGCTTTATACCTATAGAAGTGGAATTTTACCTGTGGGTTTTATGTCTCACATGCTCAGTGTACTGAAATTTGCTGCAATTCTTCACAGTCCATTGAAGTTCTTAATGTTCTGAATACATTACACTAAAAACTTCTGTACCTCACTAGGCCTCCATTTTCCAGACAATTTACCATTAAGTTGAACAGTATCAGTCTCTAAAAGATTAGTGTGAAACTTCGCTTAGAGCCTCCTTGCATTGTGAAAACCATCTAGTCCTGATTATTTTTCCTCTTCTACTGAGCAGTTATTAGTTATTCTAATCAGTTATGAAATGGGTTATCCCTTGGCAATTCAGTTTCTTTAAAGTTTCTGTACTTAAGCTATAGCTCTGTTCACACAAGTATTTGAAATGGTGTTGTTTGCTTTTGATCTGTCATTAACCTGTCATTAACCTGTTAAGAAAGTGCTGTTTTGAAACATTAACCTTAATATTATCTTTACAAATACAATTGAGGCTGAGTATTAAGAGAGTGTTTTGTGAGGAAGGCTGGAAGGAAGAGGGGAGCCTCAGCCTTACACATGTTATTGGGACAGCAGAGCATTTGAGGTTTTTGTTCTGGAAAATACTCAGGTGAAATATACTGTGAAAATAAACTTTAGAAGAAGCAAGTGTTCACAAAATGTCTTCTAGTAGCTACTGGTTACATTAATTTCCTACCAATAGGGTCACTTATGACAGAAGGGGATCAAAAGTATACAAGTAGCGTGGAATTTTACTAACAAGTGGTCAAACTTTTCCTAGCATGCATGCATAAAGACTCTCAATGAAGTCAACAGCACCAGAGCTCCCCGTCATGCAGTAACACAGACATGTGTTGTACTACCAACAGTGCACGAACCACATTCATGACTGGTCTTCTCTGATCATGCTATTTCAGCAGCATAGATCACCCTCACCGAAATTCAGCCCTGTGCCACCTAAGCACCTCTTCAAGCCCTCCAGTTAGTATCTCACAGAAACTGGTCTGCCCCTTGGTCATGGGGTAAAACCCAAATTTAAAGTGCTACATCTCAAAATTCTTGCATTAAAAAAATGACAAGAAAACCCAACCAAAACCACAAAACAAACAAACATGAAAACAAACACAAAAACCCCACAACAACCCCTCAAAAACCCCAAACAAAAAAACCACACACATATACTATACAATTTGAGACCTGAATACTGACCAACAGCCAGAAGGAGCACTGGAAGTCAAACAAGGGAACAAGAGGAAATCAAATCCAGAAACTCAGTGTCAGTCTCTGTTGTGCAATCTGTTTCCACAGAATCACCTAAATCTGAATTAGTTAATTCCACTTCAGCTTTTGCTCCTACCACTGTTATATCCACGTTATCTGGGAAATTACTTAGACACATCTGTGAAGAACTGCATGCACCCAGTGCTTCCAAAAGGCAGAAGTCATATGTCAGATACGCATGCCAGGGTAGCCAATCCAGTTGCACAACACATGATGTGTTAACTGCTTTACATAGGGTGAGTCAGAAAGAGGCTCATTAAATAGAAAAGCTACAGTTCTGCTTGCAGTATCTCTGCATCCTTGTCCATTTTTACAACAAAAAAATAAAATTACACTGCTTAAGAAAAGGGTTACTCTGCACAGAGATTGAAACCTGTACAGAAGGGCCAGAGGAACTGTGTCTGGTACGTTAGATGCAGATCCGTCACTGATCTTTCATATCATTATTTCATTGTTGAGGTAACAACATAAAATTTTCCCACACTGGTGGGACCCCTGGAAGGCAGAAAGCCTTGTGGTCAGGGCCTAAACATCTATCCCTTCTCTTCAATGATCGAAAATCCTCCCTAGACCACCTTCCTTCAGGCCCTAACATGTTGCTCTTGGGCTCGTCCCTAATAGACCCAGTTGTCTCCCCTTCCCCCTTCACATCTAGTTCAAAGCCCTCTCAATGAGCCCTGCTAACTCCTGCCCCAAAAGCCTTTTCCCCCTCTGGGACAAATGCATTCCACCTGCCACCATCAGGCCAGGTGTCTCATATAGCAGCCCATGATCAAAGAACCCAAAGCCCTGCCTTTGGCACCAGTCACGTAGCCATTCATTGACCTGTAAACTCTTCCTGTTTACCTCTTCACCCATCCTTGCAGGAGGTATGGAGGCAAACACTACTTGCACTCCAGACCCCCTGACCAGCCGTCCCAGGGCCCTGAAGTCACTCTTCATTGTCTTTGCACTTCTTGTAATAATTTCGTCAATGACAACCTGAAAAACCAGCAGTGGGTAGTAATCAGAGGGCTTTACAAGATCAGAAAGTTTCCTTTTAATTTCTCTAATCCGAACCCCAGGGAGGCAGCAGACTTCCCTGTGG
>VZRW01005198.1:23994-45550 GCA_013398125.1 Aegotheles bennettii
TTTTGGGCGCGTTGTGACCATGGTCTATCTGGCTAATTTGCCTGTATTGCTCGAGAAAGCAACCAGTGTTCTCTGCTCCTTGCCTCCCCTCACGCAGCTCTCCGTGTGCCTCTCTCCTTCCCCTGCGGCAGCTGCCGCTCTCTGCTCTCCACTGGCGCGTGCTCTGAGGGAGCTGCCGATGTGGCCGCTTTTAAAGTTTGCCGCAGTTCTCAGCCACGCCTCCCGCCACGTCAGCCTTCCGGTTTCTCGCAGGATTCCCGCTCAGACTCGGGTTTCTTCGCTCTGCCCAGGCTTCACCGTCTCCGGGAAGCCCGGCCCCTTCTCAAATCCTCAGTAATTAAAAGGAACAGCTCTCACCGCAGTCGCTCTCCCCGCTCCCACCGCCGCCGCTCTCTGCTCCACGCTGCCACGTGCTCTCACATGGACAACATCTTCCTTATTCTCTCTGCTGGCCCTCAAGTTGGAACAGAGAGGCTGAGGGGAAGGCAAATAGACTCATGACTCCTTCCCAGCTGGCAAACCCTACCCAAAGACACAAGGAAGCAGCCTGTTCAATCCCAAGGTTTTGTTCCATCCTTGCTTGACCTCCCTGGACTTCATGTTGCTTATTTGGAAAATCATGCCAAAAATGCTTCCCAAGTATAATCTGACCTATGCTAAAACTATGCTGCTACTCAAAAACAACTTGCTCTGAAAATACCCTTCAGAGACTTGTTTACACAGTGGGGAGAGGATCAGCATGCTCTGCTGTGCTGTGCCGTGACTTCTTTTTTTAACTGCCTTGTGCTGGTTATACTCTGCTCACGCTGACTTCATTGGCCACGCCCCACTCCAGAGCAGAGGTCTCAGTGGAAGGAAAACCCTAAGTCAGGACAGTTTGGGATCAGCAAGATTTTCCCAGCTTTTTTCATTTTAAACACTGGCACAAAGTCTGAGAGAAATTTCCCTCCACAGAGAAAACTTTAATCTTTTGGTTTAGACAACATCCAACACCACACACTATGATTTGATACTTAATAAATTGTCGCAAAGCTATAATATAAGTATTCACTTGTTTTTTATTGCTAAAAGGATAAGTGACCAAGTGGAACTGAAGTTCAGTTGCAATTTGTTGCAGCTGCTGTGGCAAGGAACCCCTCAGAAAGTAATTTCCAGAGGATTCTTCTTGTTAAAAAGCTATTTCCTTGGCAAGGAGGGGGATGTCAGGAGGATAGCAGTGGGGACAAAACAGCACAGAAGTTTACAAGAATTCCTGAGGAGCATTTTAAAAACCCTGTATTTATTAAAAAAATTACAAAAACATTTGATGCAGCTAAGCAGTTTGGCCCCTCCACCAACATAAAAAGTAGGCTTTTAAGTATAACTTTAGATAGGCAGTTTTCTTCATTACCCCTAAGATGACACATGAGGCAGCATCAACACGCCACTCCACCCTGGAGAAGGTATGGAAAGTGGATAGCTACCCTCCTGGTTTCCCAGTCCTTCCACAGCTTCCAGTTTTTTGGTTCTTCAGTTCTGACCCACACCCACTCTTTGTCCCTGCCGCAGGAGTTGGTTATGAATAATTTACCTTACTTACTTTGATTAATTATAAAAATTATAATATACACTGCAAATTTAGATTTGTTGAAAGTAATAGGAATTGAGAGGGTCTGGAATAATAACTTCCAGTCCTTCTGGGCAACCCCACAGCTCACACATTATGGCATGTGGTTGGCTATGTGGGTCAGATAGCGTCATTATTACTACCTGAGTGGATGACAAATTGAAATGTAAGAATGACAGCTCTGGTAAAACTTTCAGGCTATGCTTAGCACATGAAACAGATGAGATCCAGGATTTCTTCACATTTACTTGGTGGCTCCTATCATCCCAGGGAGTTAATGAGATGATTGCCCATGGAGAGAAGAATAATGAGAAGAATATGAAAAGAATATGATGCCAGGCTGTTTATTTCTGTAAACACACATGAATTTACCATCAGCTAACACACTAGCCATGTCACCTTCTCTAGCCTCTAGCCTTCTCTAGGCCAGCCTCTTCTGTGTTGCAAACACAGGTAGCCAGGTTTTTCTTTCCTTTCTTTTTCTTTCTGCTTCTTCCATTATTATTATCCCTTCACGTTATTCACCATATGGTCTCTCTCTACTTGAAAGCTATATGTTAACTATGTAATTGCAATTTGTAACTCTCTCTTTGATAAGGAATGCCATTGTCCTCTCTACCTCTAAAAGGAGAAATGGCCATTTGATATCTCCTCTCCCCTTCCCTCCCTTCTGAAGAATGACAGGGAAGATGATGTTTGAAAAAAGAGTTTGAAGTCTTCACCCACTATTCCTTGAACCAAAGAGGAGAAGTCGGAGACTCACAGCTCAGTCTGTGTCCTGGTCATCCTAATGTCCCACAATATGGAGAGGCACACTAACTTTTCTTATTTAAGATATACAACAGGATCCTGAGTGTCCTAAGGAAATTTATGATGAACTGGATAGGAGGTAGGCTCTCTCATTCTCAAGCCAAAAGAGAAGAAACAGGGAAATATGGCAAGCCTTGCACTCTATGCTGACCCTGCCAGATCAGGCCAACATTTGGCCATTTTTTACTCAGCTGATACTGAAGACACACTTCAGAGACAAACTACCTGCCAAGCCTAAGGCTCTCTTCCTTGCAGCTCTCTGTCATATTGGGTAGAGGTCTTTCTCCTTTAAAACCTATGCTCTATAAAACCTCTCCCCAAAGAGATGCTATATAAGCCAAAGCACTTCTGTGTTACACTCCACATGATCACATCCATGGTAAGAAAATAAGGGAAAGCACTCAGGCACGCGAGTAAATCTAGCTGTAAGAGTGGATGGCAGGTGAAGTCTTCCTAAGAATTTGCAGCATTGGGAAACCCAAAATCTATTTTCAGTACTGACTTCAGGAAACAACCTAAGCTATTTGAGATGGGACTCAAGCCCCAGTTAAACACAGGACCTAGATTCCTATGATTTCTTCTGAGTTGACATGAATACTTAACACCAGCCATCCAGAGTACTGTGGCTGTACTCCATGAAACACTAGACTTTGCTGTAAACAACAAATACTAAAAGAAGGGGAGAAAGTCCTATGAAAACAAAAAGGTTAAATACAAGATTGTATCAATCACATCTGTCCCTACTTTTTTTGTTTTGACATAGCCTAAGTCTTTCTGATACTTCTGAAAATAAATTGAACTAAGTTAACCCAAACTAGATTAGTTAGGCTTAGTGCTTTGCATTTCTGTTAGTGGTTTTACATACAGCTCTCCTCTCCCCCTTCCAGATACCTTGTTTTACAGCAAAATATCCAGCGTTAGGATCTTTGCAGGCTGTCAAGAAAAGGTGCACCATTTTCTGTAGGAACACATAGCAAAAGAAACAATTCTGGAAACTACCCTGCTCTGTGAAAAAGGAAAAATAAAGCAGCTTTTCCTCCATCAGATGTTATTTTCCTTGCTGCTGTTCTAGCCAAGAATGAGATTTCAACAATAAAAGTTTCCTGCTGCCACATAAACATACTCTGTTTGCATTTCCTCTGCAGAGATATCCGCTTTAGGCATTTCAGACTTGCAGTTAAGAGATCACACTGACAGCAAATGACTGCTTCGCTCAACGCAGGCTGCCAAAACACATAGAACTGAACCCTGTCCTCTCATTCACTGAAACAATGAACATGCTTTTAAAAGCATGCACAGCCTGGTTCGCACTTATATGATGCACAGAGATGAGGCAGAGGGCTTGTAGAGTGAAGCAACACCTCATTCCCGAGCATGTGCAGAACAGTGCACCTTCGCTTACTGCTAAAAATGGTAAACCAGTGTCATTTGTACTACATATGTTCAACATGCATGTCTCCAAGATTCATTACTGTGCATATGAAAATTCAATCATAACAAAGCTTAGCTTTAAGAAATTCCCAGGGGGCTGAACCATGTGCTTGTGCACTTTGAGGAGGGGAAAAAAAATAAAATCAACAATTCTTAAACTATTTTTTTTTTTCGTAGCATTGCCCTGGTCTTTCTTTTAGCAAGAACAAAATAGCTGCTAAATCAGTGAACTCCACATTCCCACCTTGTGTTCATAGGCATTAATTTTCATAATTCAATTTCTGTTTGTGCGAGCACAAATGTATAAATCATAGATGGATTTAAGGCTGATCCCAAAAAAACTGTAACTAAGATGAACAAAACATTATTTTATTTGAAAACTGCTGTGCTTTGATCATCTAGTATCACCATATGTAACCTTTTACACCACCTCTCTCAAATACTACTTTTTGTAGCTCATTGTAGAGCAAAGGATTCTGCAATGACCTTGGAAGTATCACAAATTCACCTATTTTCACATTTCACTACAATTGAAACTTGCTTTGTGTCTGTGAAATTTTCCATTAAAATAAATCTGCCCTTCAATCAAGGGAAAAATGATACTAAATAAAAGTGTTGGTTTGAAGACACATACAGTTATCGCACATCCTATACTTAATTAAAAAATATGAATGTTCATGTTCTTTAATGAAAATAAAGACTTTTGCAGGCAAAATTAATTTTATAAATTAACAAAACAAACCCTCTGATCTTCTTGGATTTTGTATGGGCCTTTCACATCCATGGACATGAAG
This sequence comes from Aegotheles bennettii, assembly GCA_013398125.1. NCBI lineage: Eukaryota > Metazoa > Chordata > Aves > Caprimulgiformes > Aegothelidae > Aegotheles > Aegotheles bennettii. The sequence continues at coordinate 28,636 of VZRW01005198.1, forward strand.
TTCACCGAAGCTGGTTTCAACCTAAAGGTACCAGAAACACAGGCTAGAACATAGCACTAAAAGATTTCAAAAGAATTATCCTCAGTTCCTAAAAAAAAAAATAAAAAATTAATACAATATAAATACACTTGGAGTTTTATTGATGCAGGAAAAGCAGAGATGCCTTCTGGTTTTCTTCCTCATTTCTGTACATTTCTGGAGTGTCATACTCCTCAAATCTATCACAAATGTCTGATGACTGCAGTGCTGACACTGATATGAAGCTCCCCAGCACTGCAGCAGGATGTGATGACAAACCATGTGCCAACAATGTGCCAAGTAGGGGCTGTCATCTCCAAGTCTCGCCTGTTGCACCCTGACTCTTGCCAGCTATGACCAGTGTGTGCATGTGAGCTTGGCAGGGACTTATGCAAGCCCAAGCAGCAAGGGAAGGTCTCTTCTTTGAAGGTATTCTGCAGATTTTTACATATATATACATTTGTTTGGATATACTTCAAAAAAATATCTCAGATACGCAAAACCTGAATAGGGAAACAATACTTGAAAAACAAACAGAAGCCAGAGCTTCATGGGACTGCTCCTTTGCAGAGTTAAATTCCTCCTAAATGACATTTCCAGGGTGAGGCATATCGTAAGTACAACTATGAAAGGACTAAAGGCTCAACTGACAAACCATGAGATATTAAGTGTTTGCAAGATACAACTGCTGTTGAAATAATTAAACTTGTGCTACATTTGCATCTGCAAAACATCAGTTAATCAAACATAATAACTTAATCAGATTCATTTTTTGTAGGGGTAGGTCAATGGCATATAATGAACCAGCTACTCGATAGCCTTATGTTTAATCACGCAGCTATATGTATTAGGAATCATCTTGAGGGATAGGAACAAGGGAACAGCACCATCTGCTTCCAGGTGGACACCGGAAGTGATATGGAGCAATACCGGAGGTCACCTGGGTATGCTTCTGGCCACGGGACTGGTACACTACCAGAAGGGGCAAGGACCAATGAGAAGTGATAGGACATGGACCAATGGCAGTGTGTCTGACATGTACCTGCCCCCACGTACGGGGGACGCGATCCAATCACTGTGTACGCTCTCGGCGCCCGTACGAATGTATAAATAGAGATGTAAAGTAAATAAAGACGTTCTTCGCTGGCTTCATACTGGAGTAGTGAAGTCCCTACACCCTCGCGATTTTTCTGAGGGTAAAATGTAACCATGCTTCATCATCTTCTGCATTGTCCTTAGACTCTAACAGACTTTCCAGACATAAACTAACTCTTCTTAAGTATTTTCACATCTGATTGCATTTCACACCTGATTGATTTTTGTTCCGTAAATCTTCTAGGTATTGTTGCAACATTAACAGGAAATAGTTCTAGTAAAGCCACTTTATAGGAGATTTTGCTCTATATTAAGACAAATAATAATAACAAATTGAAGGGGATGCTAGCCATCTCCCAGAAGGAGATAATACTCTGCATCCCATTTTTTCAATCAAGAAACAAGCCCCTTAGTTATTTAGCAAGACTGCTGTCAGTAAACCAGTACATCTCCCAGATTCCTATCAGCACACAGCAAGAGCGAAGTATGCATTCTCTGGTGACCTCTGCCTATTTAGCAATGTCTTCGGTACATTTTATTGTAACACTCTTAGGGCACTTGCAGCCAATTACTACATTTCATGCTGTTTTACTTGCTACAATGCATCCTCCATGCATTTTCTATCAAGTCCTTGTGGGTAACTACAGCCTGTTCATGAAATACATGTATGTCCCTGTGATGATAGGTATGAGATCAGCATCAGCCATTTGGATTAATGCCTTATTGGTTTGGCTTCTGTGGTCTCAAGCCTCTTAGCTCAAGCTGCAATAGAGTTTTTAAAAAAACACATTTTTAAAATTAAACAGAGTACATTTGTCCCGGCTTTACACTTAGTCTTCTCTCCCTTTTCCAGACCTCATTATCTCATATTCAGCCCCACAGTTGAGCCTGTCCCCTCTCTTGGCCCATCCCAGTTCTTCCCTTCATTGTTGCTGCTCCCACTGTGCATGTGTGGAAAGTGAGAGGGATATTCCCAGCAGGAAGCACAAACCCAACCAGCTACGCAGCAGCAAAGGGAACGAGAGACACAACTTGCTGGGGAAAAGAGCTGAAAGTATGGCTCTTGATCAGAACTTGGAAAGGGCAGAAGATAATAGTGCCCTATAAGAAGGAAAACATCTGGAAATAAAGTTTGGTAGGCCTCAGTCTATGAGAGCATTAAAGGTGGTTGAGCTAGGGTGCAAACCCTAGCACTGACAAGGGGGATAAGTCTCAGAGGAGAGATGATAGCCCAGACGCAAGAAGTCAAAAAGACGGCAAAGTGAATTAAAGAGGCTACAGAGTCATCATGCAGGAATCTATGGAACGGCCATGCCTTTCAATCACAGCTACAGTACATGAAATTTTCTCTTTCAAGTTGCATCTGTATAGTTGAAGTAAGAGTGCTCACATGGGAGAGCTTGCCCCAAACACAGTAGAAGCTGTATCTAACATGCAGGAAAAATTAATCCACCATAGTTGCTAATCTGGCCTTTTTCATTTATGACTCTATTCACTGTATTGTATTTATTTAGAGAGATTATATATCCAGAAAAATGTCCCAGAGAGGCTACAGTACTGAGATGTCGGCTGTTCCTAGAAGCCGTTTCTCTAAATTGAGTTTTGAAAGGAAATTGATGGCAGACATTATATAGTACTGATCCCTCAAAAAGTAATGTAGTCTAACATGCATTGTATGGTCCTGTTTCTAAGCATATTTTTCCCTTGCACAAATGCTGTAAACACTTTCTGATTCTCTGTGAAACGGGGAAGATATTAACAATTTGCAGAAAGGGGAAAACAGGAGTGACAGTGAAGAACAGTAAAGACAGTGAAATCTCACTGATTTAGCATGTCAGTGCTTCTCATTCTCTGCTGACCCAAGGCAGTAAAGGGAACAAGAACAGAAAACAAATAATATTCCTCAGAAAGACATTAAAATGTAAGTCTTACTAAAATCCATATTTGTCCCTTCAGCAAGCAGGATCAGCTTGCTTTGCTCATGTGAGTATTTTCATTAATTTGAACTGAAATTTTGTCTGACAAATGAGCCCTGAATCTTCCCTTTCTGGGCTGAAGTATTGCAACTACCAGATGAAATACATTAACACTCCAGATAAACGATGAACTATTGTATCTATTGATTTACTGCTGATTAAAAACTCCTAAGTTGTTCCTAGTCCTGAGAATTAACATAATTGAAAATGTTGCATTAACATATTAAAGAAACATTCTGAAAGTGCATTAGTCTACCAAGGCGAAGAAGTAAATAGGTTGCTAGCTGATGGTTCTTTCATCAGTTTTGGCGAGAGTTCTCTGATTTCCACTATATGTGTTCTGCAGAGTTGAATGCACAGTTCAGAGCTGTCACAACTGCAACAGCAAAATTAAATCAGTTTTTCTTTAAGCTGCATATCGCTGGTCCTTACTAAAAATATTTCCTACTTGTAAACAAGACACTCAACTCACCATTTAATGTTGCCAAGATATAAAGGCTACTGCTAACTTCTGACACATTATAAATTCCACTAACGCAACATATTGCTTTAGAAAGAAAAGCGTAGGCCTATTCTTTTAGCAAATACCATGCAAAACTTTAGCACAAAGTCCCATAATCTGAACAAATCAAGTACAAACTAATAAGAGAGTACTTTAAGAAAAACTATGAAAATGTCATGCCTTAACTGGTTGAGATGTGTGACACCATTGCTAAAAAATGCAGCAGCTTACCAACCCTGCAACTGGAAGTATCACCAAAGATAAAGCATTATCACAAAAGTAACAACTTTTTTTTCCCCCTTTTCTTCTTTTTATTGCAATTCTGTGTTGATTGTGTTGCTACAGTCAGATGGCCAGAAGTAACATCTACAATTACTGGCAGCAAATCAGGGTCATTTTCATGGACTACATCTGTGTGAGACCATGCAGGAGCCAGGGACAGAGCCACAGGGAGAAAGGGGGAAATCAGCACAGACAGCCCTTGATGAGAGGTCAGGTTTTGCTCCCTGGGTGCCAAAGCCACTGCTTCTCCAGAGGTCTTTGCTTGTGCTATAAACAGGACATGTGCATGCCACTTCTTCTACCATTATAGATACTCAGAGAGTTGTATTTGACTTGAAGTTTACCTTGTGAGTTCATGTTGGTAGCTAGAAATCCCCAGCAAACAATCTGAGTTGACAAGTAAGGGACAAATCTTGCAAATGCAACCAGCGGACAGTGCAACTTGCTTTCCAGGAACTGGGTTGATTATAATCAATCATTCTCGATGCAGTACTGAATACACATCATACAAAGTGAGAATATGGAAAGGTGGCCAGACTTCCCCAAAAGGCAAAAGTTATATATCATGTTTGGGGCTGTACAGTGTGGCCCCACAAGTACCCACACTGAAACCCATGAGACTGAGATAACCACTCAGTGGGAAACTAGTTCCTATATAGTGACTTTTTCCAAATACACCAAGGAAAACATAAGTAAACATAGAATGATAGAATCATAGAATCATTATGGTTGGAAGGGACCTCCAGGGTCATCAAGTTCAATCTTTATCCCATCATATTCCTAACCATTAGACCATGGCCTCAAGTGCCTCATCAACCTGTGTTTTTGAACACCCCCAGGGACGGTGACTCCACCACCTCCCTGGGCAGCCTATTTCAGTGCCCAACCACCCTCTCAGTAAAGAAATTCTTCCTAATATCCAACCTAAACTTCCCCTGACATAAGTTGAGGCCATTTCCTCTCATCCTATCATTAGCAATTTGGGAGAAGAGACCAACACCAGACTCACTACAACCTCCTTTTAGGTAGTTGTAGAGGGCAATAAGGTCTCCTCTCAGTCTCCTCTTCTCCAGGCTAAATAAGCCCAGTTTCCTCAGCCGGTCTTCATAAGGCTGGTTTTCCAAACCTCTCACCAGCCTCGTTGCCCTTTTCTAGACTCACTCCAGCACCTCAATGTCCTTCCCATACTGTGGTGCCCAGAACTGGACACAGTACTCCTGTATCTCCTCAAAGTGATTTAACATAGTAATTATTACATTGTACTTTAGTAATTTGAAACATCAGCACAGCACCTGCTACTAAGCTTTGCTCAGAGGTAAGGAGAGGCAACCAAATTCTGAATAAATTATAAAACAATTGAGTGGCTAGAGAAAGAAAGCTTGGAGTTTAAAAACAAATTTCTCACACGCAAAATCAAAACTACCGCCACTGTTATTATGCCTGCACACAAAACCAAATGGTGACATTCAATTACTAGGAAGCTGATGTGAAATACTTTAGCAAATTCAGTGGATTGCTTGAATTTTAAACTTCTCTGCTGCTTTAAGGAAAATGTAGGCAAGATACAGATCCTCCAGGCATTGAGTATTTTTTTGCCTTTTTAGTGTTGAATGTTGGCAGCTCCCTTGCCACTACGCTATTGCTTATGAAAAGCAGCTGTATTTGGAGGTACTAATAATATCCAGTAGTATAAAAATCTGTATTTTCTGAAGAAATCTCTCTCTTTCAACACCACAATGTGCAACATTCTTACCATCCAAGCTGAGACTTGATAGGGAAGTAGAGGACTGATGGCTTAAAATGCTGCTTTATAGTTTACCACAAAGACAGTTGAACAAAGATGGTTTTCTATCAGACTTTCAAGTTTCCAAGCAGAGTAGAGCAGAAAGAAGACTGCATAAACAAGTCAGGCTCTTTTTTCCGTAAACCTTTATATAACCTTTTCTTTCTTCCTTACACTCAAACTTCATGTTCAAGGCTGTTACTCCCTGCTTATCTCAACTGGACATAACCAAACAGAACTTCCACAACCACTGGAGTCTATTCTGGACAAGAAACCTAGAATTTATTTTATTTCATATTGAGGAAATGAATGTGCCTTAAACCATATCGCTGGGACAGCATGATTTTTTTATTGTCACCATGGAGAAAGATATTAGAGTCCAGCTTGCTAGATGTTATTTTTAAAACCAAGTTTACTTCTCCTCTGTAAATAAAGTTTTCACTTCATGCTCAAATGTTCCTCACCTGTTCAAATTCAATTTACTAACCGAGAGTTAACAAGAAATTTCCTCCTTTACTTCCAGGAGCCCTTTGAAGGAGTCAAACAAATTAATGCTGAAGATTATATTTTTTTGTATTACTCTTTTATCACTTATTAATCCTACAGAGAAAAATTAAACATTTGAAACCTTCCAACTCCCACTTGCACAGTTCTTAACACCAATTATGAGATTATACTGTCCCAAACAACCCAAACGAAGTAAATTAATTAATTTAACACAGTAAAGATTTGAAAACAGTGTGAGGGGAGGACTAGTAGTTATTTACATATAGCATGCAGACAGACAGACACTCCAACAATGAAGTCCTACCTCTCCTTGCCGGTGATACTGCTTGGGCGGTTTTTGCATCTGCTCTAGCATTTTGCCCTTCTTACTGCTAGCAAACATCAGTCCCTGGTGGATGCCTGCAGATCTGTTGGTTGGCTGAGTTGGAGCCTCTCCCATCTGGCATGACTTGATGGAATTCACCTTGGAGCTGGAGCTGTCTAGCTGGGAGCTCTCCACGATCAGGACCGCGGCTAGTAAGAGGAGACAGCAGGAGCACTTACTCCACATCAGCACGATCATCTCCCCTCCCTCAAAAGGATTAGTTTTGTTGTTGTTGTTTGCTTTTGTTGTTGTTGTTACTGTTCGTTTGTTTTTTAAAGCAAAGAAGACAAAAGAGAGAAATAAGAAAATTTTTAAAAATATCTCCCAAGGTTGTTAAGAAAAAATAGATTTCAATGCCACACACTCAAGGAACGGCTGTTCTGAGAGACACGAGAGAAAAAAATAATTCAAAAAAGAAATCCTCTAGGAAAAAACCATGTCAAGTCTATAGACACTGAGCAGCTATCGGGTCTGTGAAGTGATGGCTTTTTCCTCCAGGTCCTCGAGAAGTCCAGGCAATTCTTTAGTAACGGAGAGCAATAAGCTACAAAGCAACTGCACCCAGGGCAGCTCCCCGCCAGTGCAGTCACCAGCACGCTTGCTTAAGGTTCTGAGGCAGAGTGAGTTAATTGCCCCCGCTCCTCCTCTCTTGCTGCAAAAGCCAGCAGAGAGGAAACTGAAACCAGATCCAACCAAAGCAGCACCGGCAAAAGCTGGGCTTAGCTTTCTTTCACTCTCTCTCCCCCTCTCTTTACTTTTTATTCTCCTCCTTCTTTTCTGACCTTCGACTCAGCCTCTGCAACCAGCAGGAGTGAAAGCGCCCAGCCGTCGTCGTCTTCTTCTTCTTCGCCGCCTCCTCCTCTTTCTATTCCTCTTTCTTCTTCTTCTTCTCCTCCTCCTCCCCCACCCCNCTCCCAGTCGCCGGGGCGCCGGGACACGAGCAGAAAGTCAACCGCCTGGGCCGGCTTCCTGCGCTGCTCGCGCTCGGGGGTCACCGACAGCCTCTCGCTGCTCCCCTTATTATTCTAGCCGCCGGCAACGGCTGTCCCTCGCCCCAGCACCCAGCGCAGCGAAGGCACCGGCAACGCAGCGACTCTGCCCCCCTCCCCCCCCACAGCTCCCATCTCTCCGTCGGCGGCTCTGTCCAGCCGGACGGGGACACGCTCAGACACATGAGCCACGCTCCCGCCGCCCCTCGCTACCGTTCCGGGCTCTGACCCGGCGCTGCAGGCGAAGCCTCGCCGGAGAGGAACCTGCCGGCAAGTTTTCCGCACAGGCTCCGAACTGGAGCATGTGTCGGGGTGCTCCAGCTTCCCGGAACGCTCTGAAGTGCAAAGCACATTAGTCCTGCAGTGCTGTGGAGGTACTGGGCTGGCACGCAAGTCCTGCCAAATCTTATGCCGGAGCCTGTGAAGTCAACTGCCTCGGTAAAGAGCATGCCCAGCCTCTAACGCTGCACTACTCCTAAAAGTGACACTTCTCAGTGCCACAGTGCCAACAGCAACTCAAGATATTTATTTTGTATTCAACTTCTAATTTCCTTGGCATAAGCACACATCTGATTGCTGTGAAACATCCAGGTGCTACTAACTGCACCCACAATTCCAAGGCACTGGTATCTCCCTGCCACAGCACCAAAACACTGTATTTCAGAAAAAGGAAGGTAAACAGGGACATAGAGTGCAAAATTTGCAGAACTGGGGTAACCCCAGCTCTTAACTTTTCCCTGTTACCTGCAAAAGGTTTAGTGCAGAAAACACTACCATGGGGGCACTTGTGTACTGTAGTGGAGCATCTACGAGCCCTTATCTTTCTCCTGGACATATGAAAATAGGGTGGAGGGAACAAAAGGTGGTGGAGAGCAGCAGCCCCCTGGTATGTTCGTGTATGAACACTACTGTGTCTGGAATGGTATGGAGAATTTCTATTTTCTCCCTCTCTCCTGAGTGATCCCTCCTCTAAGCTATTGAACCTTTCCAGTTACTCTACTCTTACTCTACAGTTACTCTTTACACAGCAGAAGGGGTGAAGAAGAAATGCACACCTGAAATTTCATTTCTTCTAAATTAACAGCTGTGCAAAAGGAAGTTGCTACAAGAAATACCAAGGGGAAGCAAAGCACCCTTGGCCCCCAGCACTCCTGCTCCCTCCCAGGGAGCAGAAGCCCTCCTGGGAGCTTAGGAGCTCTCTGCAGGAATACTCCATGCACCACACCACCTTGGGTAAGTTTTTAAAAATGTTGCTTATCTATCAACATGTGACTGTTAGCTATGTGTTCTAATGTTAGGGCTTGTATTCTATTAAACACTGAATCTTGTAAAAAGCAGATTAATTTACATCTTTTTCCACAGCTCAAACCTTAGAATTGTTTGGAAGGATTTAATCCCACCCCATGGGAGGAGGTGGTGGTGGTAATTTTTTATCTTTCTTATCTAATGATCTCTTACTTTAACAGATTAGTACTGATATTTTATTTTTTTTAAAGTAACAGCTGGAATGAAATATCACCCCCCCCCAAGACTGGATTTTAAGATGTTCTACAGAGCGCAGCATTTGCTCTGACTTGGGCTTCAGATCAGCTCATATTTACTAGTTTTGAATTTGAAAAAGGTTTTATTAGTACTTGGTTTCAGAAAATTAGGTTGAGGGAAAAAAAAAAAGCAAAACCAAAACCTAAAAAACAATGTTTGACTTCTTTGCAGCATTTCCTTTTTCCATCTTTATACAGCCTTAAATAAATTAAAATTATGCTTCTGTCCTCATCCCTGATAATTCCCAAAGACATTTTTAAGGAAATGTTTCTAAAAAATCAGAAAGCAATCTGCAATTTCACAAAAATCTGATACAAGCCAGTCCTTTCTGATTATATTTGACACTCAGCTCTCCTGGTGTTTCAGCCCTCCCCAACCCAAAAGCAATCTGCTATCAGGGCCACAGGACAAGCTCTAACAGGTAATTTCATAGAAAGTGGGCAGCGGGCCATAAAAGCACCACACACACACAAAAATGGGTGAAATCACAGCCACAGTGAAATATGCAATCCACTCAGGCATACATATTCAGTGTATATATCCACATGGATAGGCAGCCTCACGCACAGAGGAGGACTGACATCCACCCACTCATTCACATAGGATCAGGCTGAGATGGAGAAACACAAATTGGTAACAGCTCTATTTCAATTAACAAGTCAACGCAGTGTTCCCTCTTCCTATTACCATGGAGTGACCTAGTCACGTTTTGTGTTCTTGCTGAGATGAATACACTGCAGAGAAGGATTAAGTTATAATTCACCTCTCTCTTCCTGGTATTCTCCAGATATGCCAATGAGGAGCCTTAGCCCTGATCTGTTCTGCTTCGTGAATGGTACCAAATTTGTAAAAATATTGAATCAGGAGGTTTTGCAAGATTACTACAAAAATTGAAGGAGCAAAATTATATTCATCAAAATATATGGGAGATTGTGTTAATTCACACTTCAAACAGCCCCTTCTCCAAAATGCTTTATACAACTCAGAATTTCTGGTATATTTAAGTAGGCTCTGAATCTTTGTTAACATTGGTGACAGCAATAGCAGCCCCACTCAGACTATAACTTCTTTTTGTGTTGTCTCTTGTGAGCACTCAAGAAATACCTCCACTCACTTGTCTTTTGCTTCACTGAGGGCATTTTGTATTAGTATTCAGATGTGACAGATAGTCTTAAAAAAAACCACAAAAAATATCTATCTGGGTTTCTCTTACACAGGAAGAAACAGAAATTTATAAGTAATTGGTGGAGTATTCTCTAACAGAGTTGCTTTGAATAAGGGAGGATTACAAAGAGAACAAAATACACTGATGAGACATGCAAAAAGAATCCATGACAATAAAAAACATAATATGATGACCTCATATGAATACCATTCAGCTCTCTTGAATTAAATGGACATGTAAGGTATTATGTGGACATGCATGGACCTCCATGGCACCTAAAGGGTTAGAGTGTGAGTAGACTGTCTAAATTAGTTAAATATATATCTATGAATATATTATTAAAATTTTTACTGAAATTAATAAATGTAAAAAGCAAGACACATTCCAAGTTCTCTAATGTAAACAACAAATTCATAACTTCTAGAAATTTGAAGAAAACTAGGGAGGAATGTTCAAAGATTTTCAGATGTTTAAGAACAGGTGCCCAGGCTCATTTTTTCAAATCAGTCCGGATTCATCTAATTATGAAGTTCATCAGTTATCTGGATTTAACTAAGTTTCTAGATATTAGTTTAAATTTAGTGGGAATGGAAGTGGTTGTCTTTCCAACAGGACAAGACCTATCTTGTAACTCACTGCTCTGAAGGGAAGACTGTTTGCAGCATCTCTGAAGAAATGGAAACAGGTTTTGGTTTGCTCCCGAGAGATAGTTCCCTCCAGAGGAAGAAACAACCCACTGTTTTCTTCCTTAACAAAAGCATGTTATATAGATATACTTGTAAAGTAAGAAGCTATTTGGTATTTTGGGATTTTTTCCACTTCTAACTAGTGTTCAGCCTATGCCTTGTGTACTTCAAACTGATCAAACACAGACTTTCAAACCTTGGTGAAGATTTCCAATGCTCCTCATTGCAGCAACACTTATGTCCTTTAAAGTCACAGATTTACTTCACAATTATCTACTCAAATCAGATGGCATGGAGGCAAAAATACTTAGAAACATCTCTGGTTTTCAGATTTATGACTATGCCACTACAACCTAGATTTTGAGAGACACAAAGAACTTCTAAAACACTTAAGTGCAATGAGGGATCTAACAGAGGAACCAGCTACAAAAATCAGTGGTTGTAAAGTGGCATGAAGTGCACTAACATACTTTGTGTGTGTGTGGTCAGTCAAATATTTCAGAGCAATACAGTCTTTTTCTCAAAACAATGTTTTGCAGCTAACCATACAGAATAATGGAAGAAGCATTACTTCAAAAACCACAGTCAGTGGCAAATGCTAAGTAAGATGTAGGATGGTTACTAGAAATCTCTCATCAAGTACCGTACTGCAGAGGCTGAACCTGCTCCTGGCCATTGTATACATAACCACGAATCTCCCTGGGATCCTCAGAGGTGGCACTTATGCCCTAACTCGGGAGGCAGATTGTTTGAAGACTGCCATGCTCAGTTTTAATGGCTAATCCCTCCTGCAGATTTTTAGTAGGCAGGAGGCATTTCCAGTAGAAGGAGAGGATGTTACAGCCCACACACACAAAGCTCAACAGTTAAGAGGGTGTTCATTAAACACCAGTGAGACCTACAGCTGCAGACACTGAGAACTGCATCAGTGAGCCACAAGTACTCAGTTCTCAATGTTTAAATATATATATATTTCAATACAGAAATATGTATTTATATATCTTTGGGTGTAAATTAAGATGGTTTGTGTAAGAAAAGTATGTTTTTCTTTTATCTTATTTGCAACCATAAAGAGGAGACACAACAGAGTAAAGCTTGTATTTATTTCTAAATCGGGTATTCATACCCTGAATAAATGTTGCAGGTTTAAATGTTCCAAACAAATATTTCTGTTTTACAAATGCTTTGGTGTTTCTTTTAATTACACTTGTTTGTAAATCTAATGAAAAAAAAAAAAAGAGTGGCCTTAAACAAACAAAGGTTTTTGTAGACTTTTTCCAGTTTCACTACTTACCCTTGCCAAAAAGAAAAATGGCCAAAAAAATGTCAATTGCTTAGTATTTTCATTTTAGAATATCAATATTTTAATTGCTTTTGTTTTGTTAATTTCCTGTGAAACTTTTTGAAAGAGGAAACATTTGGAAAATCCAGAATGTATCAGAAATCAAGATAAAAGCAAGAAATGGAGGAACACAAGAAATCAATATTTTCAATTTAAGTACAAAAAGGAAATACAATGAAAATGGGAAGATCCTTTACCTGATCTCCTCCAAAGGGCCAAAATTACATACTGTAGATGCAAAATATTATGGACCAGATTATAATCCTGTGTATTTTACAGCATCTATATTTTAGGCCACATGACTTCTGTTGAACAATTTTTTATTTATACCAGCTTTAGTCCAGCCTAATGTCCTATGTTTTTCTTTCCCTTAAATAAACAAAATTAGCTGTTTTTCAAATCAAATCTGTTTTTAATTCTATATGAAGCATTTTGGGATACTTGCTGTATAAAAGACATTGTGTAACACAGAGGTGTATTGTTTTTTGTTACTGTTTTTTAAGTTCACTAGCTGCACTGAATTTCCATTACCCCTTACAACAACTCTCACAACTTGGTCAAATCTCCCTTAGCACTGCCCCTGGGGCCTAGTCTGTCTTTTATTTAATATCTGACTAAAAAATTAAATCAGGATCATCAAGCAATACCTAGTTTTGCTAAGTCTGCAGCTCAACAATACAATTTATTTTTTAAAAGTACATTTAAGGAGTTTCTTCCTCCTCTCTGTCCTCCAGCTCTCTATGGGGATGCATTTTGGGCTAATTTCTTTCCTTTTTCACCATTTTTGAATTCAGCTCACAACTAAACCCCCTCAACCAATTTCCCCCACCACCACAGAGAAGGCTTTACATGGCAGTATGAGAGCAAGAGAGAGCAGGCACTGGTTGTAGGATGGGGACAAAAGGCAAGGGCGTCCTCTCACTACACCAAATGCTTCATGTCCTTGCTCCAGCAAAGCACTCAGAGGACAACTAGGGGTGTGTAATCCTCAAAAACATGGTAGGTCAGTGTCAGCTCCAAAAATCCATGCTAACTCAGTCTATGGCCACCACAAAACTCTTCTCCACAGATAATATCTCTATGTTAGCATCAGCAGAACCACTCATTAGAGCTTATGCTGTGTTTTTACTAGCATTGAAGTCCATAGGGGTGACCACTTCCCCAAGAAGTGCATCCTCTTCTTTCCCTCTTGGCAGACAACGTGTGAAAGCTGTAGCCCTGCATCTGGGACCCAGAAGTGCCAGGGAGTCCCTTCTGCAGCTGCTGGGACAGGCTGCCAGGGGATAAAACTGTCCTCCACCTCAGCCCTCATCCCTGACCACTCTGTGCCAGCTCAGTGTGGGGATGGCATAGAGAGGTGCTGGCAGCAGCAGCTCAGGATCACTCCTCAGAACTCCCAGCATACCCAGAAACTAGAGTAAGCCAGTGCAGGCCTTGCTGGGCTGCCACAAACCACCCCTGGCAGGGGATTGATGCCAGTTGCAGAGCATCCCCATGTTGACGTTGTGCTCGGCCACATCAAGAGGTCCCAGCTTACCTCTCCCTTCAAAGGTTACCCTTTCCCCAAACTGTCAACAGGCACAGCCGCTGGCGTAATTGCTCCCTGGACCAGCTGAGCCGAGACCTGCAGCCTCAGCTGCAGCTGGAGCAGGAGGCACAACAGCAGCCCAGAGAGAGGCAGGCTCACAGCGTGCAACCCTGGCCAAGGAAACAGGAGAAGAAAAATCACATCCTTTGATTTCTGTATTTTTCAGTCTAATTCCTAATGCCATGCTCCTCATGAGCAGGAAGGCAAATGATGCAATAAAACTGTTTCAAAATCCATATTTATGATCTTTCTCCTGCTGATTTTTTTTTCAAAAAGACAAGTACTGAATATTACTGTTATTCCTCATAACTAACTCCTTTTCCCCATTAAAACAGTTCAGGATGGTGTTACAGTGAATTAGTGACACAGTATGCTGTGACTAGATTGATTGCTCACAGTTCAGGATTTGAATCAGCCTCTCTGACAACCATTAACCCTTAAGAACAGGAATCACTCATTTCTTAGGACGACAACAAAAGCGAAGGGAAACACTCTCAGCCCACCAAAATTAATAACTGCTGACAAACGTTGCTTCTTCACAAACCGAAAGTAATAACCAGTCAATTCAAATTATTTTAAGCCACTTCATTATTTTCTCCAAAACATCTCTACTGTATCTGAACTGAATTCACCTAACCATGCTCCCAAAGTGATATATGTTTCAGCGTTAATCCGAAAAAGAAGTACTTTCCAAAAGGAAAAGTTTCAGCAAAATGCAGGAAAGGTGTGGGTCTCATACCTGGGAGGCCCCAAGTTAAACCCTCTGGTGTCCCCAAAAGGAGCGACCCACAAGTGCAGAGCAAGAGGAGCAGCAATGGCCAGGTGGTATTTTCTCTTTCTCCTCCTCCGTGTCTGTGTCCAGGGCTGCTTCTGGCCCCACCAGAGCACTCCCCAGCACAAAGCACCACAAGGAGGAAGTATGCAAACTATGCTGCATATGCACAGCACGTGGTGTTCCAGGGGATCACAACATACAAACCAAAACATGAATTTGCGGTAGCCCAGAAAGACTTGATATGGAAGTAGCTGAAATTTCAGCCTCCCTCCCCCAGCTGCATATATTGAAGAGTTGTTAAAAAATATAATTAGCAGTCTACATACACCCATTTTTTTTGCAATATTCTTGGCAATATTGGAACCAAGTTACTCAAACTTTCCAAAGAAAAATAACAGCAAGGAAAATTCCCTTCTCAGGAATGAAAGCAGCAGAGAATTATGAGGCTGAAAAGGGAGTTAGAATGGAAATTGTTGTGCAATCTTAGCTATAATTACTGAAAAAGCTAATTGCTGTCTATTACATTTATCTTGTGTTTTCTGATAAATGTAATCACATCTGAAGCGTGTATGAAACAGGAAGTGTAAAAATATTTTCAGTCATTTGCTTTGTCTTGCAAACCAACCTTAAATTATGTTTTTGGAGCTAGGATGGTGTGTCTACAGGCTGTAAATAAATATCCCACTCTTGGAGAAAAAGGGAGTTAGGAAGGTTGCTTCCTTCTCTGTGTGATTGCTCAACTTTACTCCCTGTGTCTATTGAAGAAAACAACCAAAAGATAAAGAGATAAGTCTTTTAGCATAAAACCCCACATGCAGGGCGGGGGTACGGGGTGGTTAGCACAAGTATATTGCTGTAGAATCAGAAGATATCACATGGCAAAAATTCCTTATCTGCAATATAGGAATTTATGCTAAACGGTTATTTGATTAAACAGAGTCAAAATCTGACCAACTAACAGGCTAATACCACTACATTTGATAAAATAAGAATCTGGTATTGATCACTTATGAGCTGTCTCTCCAATTGGGTTGTGTTCTAAAAAACCAAAAATGTTGACTTTATTGTCCAGCACTCCAACTGCCACTAATGGTGTCCCCCAGGGTTCTATACTGGGCCCAGTGTTGTTCAATTTGTTCATCAAGGATGAGGAGGTAGAGTACCTCCTCAGCAAGTTCACTGATGATACAATACTGGGTATTGTATCTGATACCTCAGAGGGTTGCGTGGCCCTTCAGAGGGACCTCTATAGGTTGGAGAAATGGGCAGAAAAAAGCCTTCTGAAGTTCAATTAGGGCAAATGCAGGGTCCTGCACCTGGGGAGGAACAACCCCATGCACCAGTACAGGCTGGGGGCCAACCTGCTGAAAAGCAGTGCTGTGGTGAGGGACCTGGGAGTCCTGGTGGACAACAAATTGTCCGTGAGCCAGCAGCGCACCCTTGTGGTGAAGAAGGCCAATGGAATCCTGGAGTATATTAGGAAGAGTATTTCCAGCAGGTCGAGGGAGGTGAACCCTGCCCCTCTGCTCAGCCCCGGTGAGGCCACATTTGGAGTACTGTGTGCAGTTCTGGGCTCCACAGCGCAAGAGAGTCATGGAGCTACTGGAGCAGGTCCGATGGAGAACCACTAAGTTGGGCAAGAGTCTGGAGAATCTCTCATATGAAGAAAGGCTGAGGGAGCTGAGCCTGTTCAGCCTTAGGAAGAGGTGACTGAGAGTGGACATCATTAATGTTACAAATACCTAACGTGTATAAATACCTAAAGGGTGATGCCAACCAATAGAATAAGAGACAACGGGCAGAAACTGAGGCACAAGAACTTTCCCCTGCATTTGAGGAAGAAATTCTTTGCTGTGCAAGTTCCCACACAATGAGGGAACCAGTTGCCCAGAGAGGCTGTGAAGTCTCCCTCACTGGAGATATTCAAGAACCATCTGGATGCAGTCCTGTGCCATGTGCTCTAGAATGACCCTGCTAGGCAGGAAGGTTGGACCAGATGACCCGTTGTGGTCCCTTCCAACCTCGTCAATGCTGTGATTCTGTGATTCTGAAAATAGGGAACATCTCACTTCTTAATGAATTGAATGTTTCAAACGTCATTCCTGATCAGCTTAATCCTTTCATTCCAATATGCTTGCAATAATTAACAATACATTGTGGAATTTGAGGAAAAACCTAGAAGGCCCTATACAGAAAGAACTCTTAAGAATAACCTTGCTAACTCTTGTGCAACCCGGTGGGTGTGACAAGCCCACTTGTTTATCACAAGATGACTCCTGAGCAGGGGGCCTCACGAGGGCA
>VZRW01005200.1:0-53486 GCA_013398125.1 Aegotheles bennettii
TCAGGTCATAGTTTTCCATCTGGGCAGCAGTTACCAGCTTGTCCTGTTTGTTTCCTACACTGTGTGCATTGGTATAAAGGCATTTCAGCTGGGCTATTGGTCACGTCCCCTTTTTGAGGAGCTTACTCTAATTCCCTGATTTCCTTGAGGCAGTTCACATGAGTTTCCCTGTTCCCTCTTAATGCTGCAGCAGCCCCTGGCTTTTCTTGACTGTTTAGAACACCATCCCCTTCCCACACTAAATCCAGTTCAAAGCTTTGTTTATAAATCCAGCCAGCTTATTGCCCAGGAAACTCTGGAGAAATGCTCTATTCAAAAGGAGAAGTTCTATGTCTTTAACATGCTGTGGACAATGCATACTGTGTTAACAACTCTAAATTTCATACAACAGTTATTTACAGATGCATGCCATTCTCATATTCCGTATAATAGCATTACCTTAGAAATTGGCACTTAATGGTAAACAAAAGTGTTTATTACTACCAGCAGGAGCCTATCAGGTGACAGTAATCTAATTTTACATTATGCTCTGTACAGTCCAAGTCTAGAGGTACACTTACAATATGAAAATGAAAATCAGAAATCTATTTTAAAAGGACAGTTAAGTAAACTTCTGATAACCTAGATTATATTGTTCTTATTACTTTCATAAACTGCTATTTTTGCATGACTTTATTCAAAATCTATGCCTTCTTGGTGAAAAGTTCCAGTCACAATCAACTGTAAGAAAAATTAAATGGAAGCATCTATAAATCAGCAGCCAGGAGTTACATTAAGGAAAGGGTTACAGCTGAGATCAGAGTGATGTTGAATACAAGGACCTCAAAGACACATGTTGAAGTATCGACTCAACAGAATACAAAGTGCTGTCTATTGAAATTGCCAGGGAAACATGTCTGAAAAAGTTTAAATCTGAATGGAAGTTTTGAATTTAAAAACAAACAGGAAAGTAACAAAAGTGATGTTCTTCCAAGGCATGGTCATCACACTAGCATGTGTACAGATTTTGTTCTTACTGTCTTACTGATTCTGAGAAAATAATTTATTTCACTTCTTACAGCACAGTCCCACAGAGTTTCATATGTCTATCTGCTCTGAGCACAAAGTGCCCTTTCTCGTCACTGAAGTCTTTGTACACTGGGGACTTCAGTTTGAAATACTGATCTCCTTTTAATCTTCGCTTGTTTGTCAGATTGCAAGAAATACAAGTATATGTAAATCAACTGAAAATGAAACACATGCCAGTCAAAAGTGAAAAGTCATGTTAACTAAGTCTATAGATAAAATACAAAGTTAAATTAAAATAAAAACTAGACACCTTTAGGAATTTGTTCTTGAAAGCAGCTGCTTAAGTTTACCCAAAATCATGCCACACAAATCTAATTAAATTCTTTGAAGGGGTCATGCGGTTCTAATTTAGCTAATAACCTGCTTGGACTTGGAGAAAGTTTTCTGCCAAGACTCTTGAGAAAACTAAATATTGAAATAAAGAAAGGTCTTTGCATAAGTAAATAATTAGTTAAAAGAAAAGAAATAGAAGACAGAAGTAAATGGTCAGGCTCTGCCTTGAAATATTATCACTGGAGTTCCACGGGAATGTCCACTGAGGTACAAGTTATTCAGTGAAGTTCCAAAACAATCTATAAAGGAATACTGAGCAATGAGATGACAAAGTTTGATGATGATACTAAATCATAGTAGTAAAAGTAATGGCTAACTGTAAAGAAGAGAGAACACAAGCATAGGACTGAGTGACCAGACAATAAAACAACAGCTGATTTTTAATATAGTAAAATGTAAAGTAATTCACATGAAAAACTTTTTCCCAAAAAAATTTTGGGAGAATGGGGGTTTGGTTTTATTTTTATGGTGATTGGTGAAAAAAGTTGAATAACTCAATAGACAGATACATGAGAAATCTGCCAGAGGTAAAAACACACTAGAAAGTAAATCTCTTTCCCTGAAGAGAAAGATTTTGTTACATTGCCCTATTTCCACTTTATTGAAAATTATGTCAAAAATGTCTCTTTTGAAATACAAAAGAGCTGTATCTTCTATTTTTACCAAATGTTGTCCAAACTGCCTCTGAATACTACAGACAATGCAAGCCAGGAGCTCTGCAAAATCTTCCATTGCGTAAGTCATTACAACATTTCAGACCAAACAATACTGTAAGGAGCTGCCATATGAAATAAAACATAAATTACAGCAGAGGAAGTAAATCATATGTATTTGTAGCCCAGTCCAGTCCTCATAAACTGTATTCTCAGTTTAAATTTTTCAGATTAAGAGGATTTTTTTTCAGAATGAAGACAAAAACTCACATTGTTCTAGTTTCAAGATACTCTCTTCCCAAAAGGTCAATAGTATTAGAAGAGCAGCTCAGAATGATATAAAAGCAAATATATTTGGCCAATGCAGTTTTCTCCACAGGATTTAAAATCTGAATGTGCAGACTTTGTTGGAAAATTAAGTGTTCAAGTAGGATAAAAAATTCAATCCTATTTCAACAGCATCTATTTTCCTTTTCTTCCCCCTCCCAATAGCTTAACAACCTCTTGAAAATAAAGCCCAAAGCTGAGTCTATGTCAGGATGAAGACAGGAAAAAGGAACAGAATTTTCTAACACGGAAGTTAGAAGCAAGTCATGGATTATCTGAATGTAGGAATGTGACTTAAATCATGAACCTAGATTCCTTACCTATTCAGGAGGGCACACTCACTCCCATTCTAGATATTCTGAATTGCCCTGGAGGTTCCCCAGTCAACAGGAAACACAAACTCCTAGCCTGGGCATCTGAACAGAGTACCTCTGGTATAACTGCCAATGACCTCCTTCACATCCCAAAAGCCACTGTATCCCAAGCAAGTCTGCTTTGATACCTGAAAGTTCTGCCTTCATTACTTTATTTGTTCTTGAAGACCATAAATGAAATTCCATCAGTGAGATAAATTTCTTCAAGAGAAATATCAGCTAGCTTGTCAGGTTGTCCAAAAAAACTTTATTAAGAAGCCTATGAACTATGTATCATACACATCTGAAAGGCCTAACTATGAATTCAGTAACAGAGCCATAAACTAGAAAAGGCTTTTGAATTTTATCTTACTGTTAAAGATTCTGTTAATATTGTTCCACGATCAAATTAAGCCTTCTATTACCACTACAGCCACGTAATTCCTCTCACAAAGCAATGAAAACTAATTGTTGTTGCTGGAAGTCTGTTCTGAAATCTCACTTCTCTGGTACTTCCTTTATATTCAGCCTAAGTTTATTCCTGGCCACTCCATTCTTTTTGTTTTTGTACCAATACTCCCTTCAGTTTAAGCAAGATCTTAATCCTTCCTAGTTCCCACACTTCATTTCTCTATTGATACCACTTTTAATATCCTCTTCAGGAGGATTCAGCATCAAGATATTGTATTACTGGTCCACATCATACATCTCCCACTATGGATAACCTGACTATTGAGGACTGTGTACTATATTCCAGCTGTATGGTTTGCCATTATACAAGACAACAGTATTAATTCCACTGGTGGAAAAAGTTTGCTTTATGCATTCTAGAATTTCATTTTTCCTTTTCACAGCACCTCACACAAGTGACCTTCTAAGAGACTGAGGTCTGTCTTGTCTTCCGTACTCTGAAGTTGATAATCGACCTACTTATAGCAGAAATATTTGTTATTATGTCCCCTATGTGTGTGACTTTTTATTTCAAGTTATTAAATTTCTGCCTATTTCAAGTAGTCCGTTAGGCCTCTAATATCTCCTCAGGAGATAATCATAGTCTTCCATTTGCCAATGATACCTCATAACTTTAAATAAATCAGGTCAACCAAACCACAAAGGAAATCTTTGTGTAACCTCCCACCTACCTTATAGAAACAACTCCAATAGAAACTGCTGCCTGTCCTTTAGATAATTATTTGTCCAACTTTCAGTTCTTACACTGCATCACTGCTTTCTCCTCACTAACTAATCAACACATATGGCATGTCATAACAAATGTTTTTGTGAAGTCTGACTAGATGAAATCTATTCAATTTTCTTATCTAAAAATTAATTAGGGAAGAAAGCAGCTTAGTGATAGCACTCTACTTCAAAGCAGTGATGCATTTCAATATTATTTTCTTTTTAACTCTGTATTTATTTGTTGCTCCTTTAAAACATGATCAGTGAACTGTCAGACACCAACTATCCCCAACATAAATGACAGGAAGCTAGTAATAACCTTTTTAAAAACTGCAATGATTCATAAGGGACACACTTACAGGCAGAAAAAGCAAAACTATATATATATTTTTTTTAGAACAAAAAAACCCACATTGCACAGCTCCATTTGACAGACATGACAAGTAAGCAGAATATGGTAAGAAAGTAGGGGTATGATTCTGCTTTTTCATACACTTTAACATTTCTTAATTTATTGTGTAGGAATTTTATTCACTACTTAAAATTTAGCTTTATTTGTTTTTTTCTACTCAACAGTATTCTCATAATTTTTTGTTTTCTCACTCAGCTGAAACCTTAAACTTTTTTTGTAATAAAAGCATTATTAAAAGCACATCCTTCTGATTCAGTCATTCTATGGCCCCTACACAACACAAAGTTTAGACTCAACTTACTTTAAAAATGTGTATGTGTGTCTTTTCACAGTTTTTCATATAGATAACAGTACACCACAGAACTCTTTGCATGCTACAACTATGTACCTTCCATATTTCAGCATGTTTGAATACCAGGTTAACTTGAAAATTCCTAGGTTTACTTCAAACCCAGGAATTTGTAATTACAGCTCCTTAGGAATTCAGTTCCCCTCAGATTAGTAATACATGCATTCCACATGAACTAAATTTAAATATTACTTTGTAAGAAGTTTTATATTATCTATATATTTTGACAACTGTACAACTCTGCAACAGCCAGTTTTTACTCATATGAAAAGATTGTGTTTGAAATATAACTTGCTTGCAAGTTGCAGTATACGTTTACCAATAACAAAATTTGCCGTAAATATATTACACACATGTATTTTCCATTTTTGTCACTCACTGGTGTTTCTAATCCCTTATAAATTCTTGACTGTAGTTTGGAGAAGGCTGTTCAAGAGAACTGACCATACTAGCCAACAAATTTTCAAGTAGTGAGGTTGTAAACTGAGTCTTTGTCATATTTCAGTCGGACAAAAAGGCCTCAGCTGTCTTATAGCTGTGAAACATTTAAATTAATACCACTGGCCAGTCTAAGCCTTATACTGAGTTAAAGAATAATAGAGAGTTTTAATTGGAGTATGGTCGCTTCTCCAAAGTGATCTTTCAATTGAGAGCTATGTCAATGCACAAATCCAAAGTGTGAGCCACAATATATTTCCTAGGGAAGTCTTCTTTAGACCTATACAGATTCTTATTCATGAGGCAGAAGAATAAGACTCAAGAGTTAACTGAAGCGTATTTATATTAAGGTAAGCTATCTCATAATGGTATTTGTGTAATAAAAGAATTATAGCAACAGTATATAATCAGCTGCAATGCGGGAAGCAGATCTGAATCCATGCTGTTTGGTGAGTGATTTAGCACCACTAAAAATTTTCAGAATCAAACTACAAATTAAACATATCTCTTTAGTAAGCTTTTGCAAACTGCATGAGGTTCATTGTCCATTTCTCACACCAGCAATAACATCCTTATGCTTTTCAACCCAGCAGTGAAAGGGTAGAGACCAGTAGTCCCATTTATTCAGCCTAATGCAGGGTTTATAAGAATCTAACTATTCCTGTAGTTTCTCTTAGACAACAGTAATTGTACCACTCAACTGATGAATATTCTTTTCTATCATATTTAAGACTTGTGTAAACACAGATACATATCACTTATCAAATTCATGTCTTCTTATCTAAAAGTAGCTTATCATTTTCAGATTGTTGTCCAGTTGTTATATACATCCAAGCCTTCATGAAAAGAAAAAGGAAGAAAGCTGAAATGTTTTTCACCATATGTCACAGCGAAAATGGGAACTTTTTCCTTCATTTCCAAAGTTCACATTAACTAAATAATGAAACAAAGAAAAGGAAAATACAACTAAATGCCAACAGCTTCCATTTGCATGACAGTTGAAGTGCCCTCGTGTGTCAACTTAAACCTTCAATTATTTTCAAACCCCATTATCTGTCACCTTTAATAAAAACTGGTCAAACAGTGAGAGTTGCAGCACATGCTGATTTGTCAATGGCATACCAGCAATTTATTCAAAGACCTGCCAAACTGTAGGACACAAGGAAGGCCTGCTCAAAAAACAAACTTGCACAATAAATTCCTCTCTGCAAATACTAAAAAACTTAAAAATGGAAAACCTGCTCCGAAGAAGACAGAATTGGAACCATCCTGTTGCCACTATCATACTACATTATTATTCTGTTTAAAAACAGAAAATAAAGTGAGACCTGAATTTTAGGATCACAACTGCCTATTTTGTGCAAGTTTAAATAGAGTATCCCTTTGTTTCAAAACAGCAAACAGAATTTACTCGAAGTATCTTCAACAAAACTTCCATAAGGCATCTTCTCTCAAAAGAATCAAATTGATTGATTTGTTTTCCCTAAAATAATCTGTATAAAAATGGTGTTATGTTGCCAAAAGATAAGCCTCCTCATCTAAATTGTGGAAATGTCATTCAAATCCTAGATATTGCTCTCACTGCTTTCCATATTTCATTATGCCACAAATGTCATTGACATACACATATCTTTGAAGATAGAGGTATTATATTTAATAAATATAAGATTTTATAGCTGTTATGGTGAAATTGCAACAGCATGAAAAAAAGATTGTGTTTGTAGGCACATATACAGAAGTACCTGCTGTTGAACTTCAATATTATCCACTCTCCTTGCATCTGCTTATAAAATTTTCTGCAGGTCTTAAAACAGAAATTTAGAGCTTGAGCTCTGAGTCTCCAAAGCACTGAATGAGCACAGAGGAGCGGATTTCTGGGACTACATAGAGTGCTGTACAGACATGACAAGTGGCTACAAGTCAACATGTGGCCAGGAATATCTAATCATGCTGTGTTCACTCGAGAATCAGGCAATTAACTGCTAACATGCCATTTCTCACAGCCAATAAATAAAAGTGCTTACAAATATAATCTTTACATCCATTGAACCAAATTCATACAATAATATCACAAATGTATATTTGATAATTATTTGTTATTTTAAAACTTTTTTTTTTTTTTAAATCAATGTACTGTGGAGAGAGGAGTGGGAGGAGTTAATGTATGAGCCATTTGGATACTTCTGAGAAATAAAAACGTGCAAGATCTGGACACAAATTTGCAGTGTCTTACTGCAAAGCTTAAGGTAAACTGCTTATCTCTGTCCATACAAACATTCCCTGTAGTGACAAATTTTCACTGACTGAAATTGGCACTATACAAACTAAAACCATTGTCATTTTCCAAAATTTAAGTCTTTTTTAGTAATAGTATGTAAGCTTCCAGAAATTAAACTCTTAGAAAATCTCATGTAAGCATGTATGCATAGTTAAAAGTGTTGAAACAAGGTTCCCTAGG
Source organism: Aegotheles bennettii (assembly GCA_013398125.1). Classification (NCBI taxonomy): domain Eukaryota; kingdom Metazoa; phylum Chordata; class Aves; order Caprimulgiformes; family Aegothelidae; genus Aegotheles; species Aegotheles bennettii. Next base: position 7,571 of record VZRW01005200.1, read on the forward strand.
AACATTACACAGCAAGAGGAAAAATTCCACTTTTTCACTCCAACAGAGGAATGTCAATGAACAGCCTCAACTCCTAATGTCCTAAGCTTATAAATCATTAATTATTATTTAGTTTGTTGTTTTCATATAATCAAATTTATTGACAGTTTCTTTTATATTTAAGTTCCAATATGACTTCCCAACTTTAAAAACATTTTCCCCACTATTCTGCTCATCAAATGTCTTGTTAAACCATGTATCTTACCTTTACTGGCTTTGCTGAAGACACAGCTTCCTAGGTTCTGTTCTGATACTTCAAAAAACCTTGCAGTTTTTAGTACTTCATGAATGAGAGAAATGGTTAGAAATATAGTTTGTTGTTTGAATCTCTGTCTTTCCCTGCTCCTGTTCACTAACTCGGCCAGCAAATTAGTCTTTCCTACACAATCAGCCTGTGTGGCAGCCTTGTAACCTCTGACCACCAACTAAATAACACACATCTTCAAACACATCTGCCACTGCTACTGTCCAGTCCATAATTTCAGAGCTTCTCACACACCCCTAATGAAAGGATGCTCACAATGTTATTTCTGAGTTACCTTAGTGATGTCATGAATGTACTTTTGTTTCTATAGTACCCAGAATTCTTACATCAGAAGGAATTTGGTTTTTTAATAACTCTGGAAATCTGTGATAGACCGTATAGGGAAGAACACAAAAACATTGTTTTGCTGAGATTTGTGCAAGTAAGTTTTTATCAGCTATTCCCCTGAGTTGTAACACCCAAATTTCCCCCGCCCCCCCNACTGCATACTTCCTTCCCTTGATCATTTCAGTCCTGAAAACATTTTTGTAACATGACTGTTTATTTTAAAGCTCCAGAAGGATTGGGGCAGAGGAGAGGAGAGTTGGTGGGTCATGGACAGAAAAAGGCAAAAAGGATTGTTAATGCTTGAAGTAGTTGCCAGTATCCTTGATGCACAGCCATGGGTATGAACTAATGTATTGAAATTAAGAGTGTGTTAGCAAATTGTTTTTTGCTTTAGTATGCTTAAAGAGTCTCTGTACCAGCATTCTTTCCTTTCCTCTCCCTTGCTCTGGTTATTGGAAGTAAGGAAAGGGTATTGAGCACACTGAAACAACCCCAGCAACATCTGTAGCTTTCATGTCTTCTTCAGGATTTTCAGAATGAAGAAGATTCAAAGATTATGATGTTCATTCTCCTTGTAATGCAACTGTTTTCTTTTTGGTCCATCAACTGTCTTCAAAATATTGACAGTGTGTCATTAACAAGTCTGCAGTCCCTGGCTGAAGAGACAGTTTTACATGTCTAGCTACTCTCAAAAAGACCAAAAGACACCACACAACAATTTTTAAATATAACTTATACCAAGATTCTCCCATTCTTACTGGCTCATATATAAGGCTGGTAAGAGAAAATATAAGACTGTGTGGACAGCATTACCACTGGTTTAGACGTGGTCATCTGTTCCACATCTGCCTGTAGTCCCACCATTTAGATTTCTTTGGCTGAGACTGCACTTGACTGAAAATCAGCCTGTAGGAACTCACTTTATGTAAAACAAAGCAATTAAAATGGCTAAACAACCAAAGGTAAGTGTGGAAGGGAGACCATCTTTTTGGTATCATTTTTATATCCATCCTATAAAAGCCGGTTGGGCATTCAATTTTACATCTTCCATTTACCACAACCAGGCAGTAACAAGTAGAAAAATGGTATTTTTGCCCTTTTACAGTGAAGATTCTGGGTTTATAAAACTTATCATTCCAAGAGAAGACACCTGTGCAAGGCTGCATAGCAGTTTTCAAGGCCACATAAAGTGTATCTTCTTCTGCCCCAAATTGCTCTTTCTCTTCTGTAAAATGCCAACTGATGTACAGAATCACAGAATAGCTTGAGTTGGAAGGGACATTAAAGGTCATCTAGTCCAGCTCTCCTGTCATGGGCAGGGACATCCTCCACTAGACCAGGTTGCTCAGGGCCCCATCTAACCTGGCCTTGAACATCTCCAGGGATGGGACATCCATCATCTTTCTGGGCAACCTCTTCCAGTGTTTCACCACACTCATGGTGAAAAGCTTCTTCCTTTTATCCAACCTAAATGTACCCTCCTTCAGTTCAAAACCATTACCCCTCACCCTATCACAACAGGATCTGTGAAAAAGCCTGTCCCCATCCTTCTTATAGACTCCCTTTAGGTATTGAAAGGCAGCAATGAGGTCTCCTTGGAGCCTTCTCTTCTCCAGGTTGAACAGCCCCAACTCTCTCAGCCTTTCCTTGTAGGACACGTGTTCCAGGCCTCTGATCATTTTTGTGACCCTTCTCTGGACTTGTTCCAACAGGTCCATGTCCTTCCTGTGCCGAGGGCTCCAGAACTGGACACAGTACTCCAGAAGGGGTCTTACCAGAGCAGAGCAGAGGGACAGAATCACCTCCCTCGACCTGCTGGTCACAGTTCTTTTGATGCAGCCCAGGATATTGTTGGCCTTCTGGGGGTGAGGTCACATTGCTGGCTCATGTCCAGCCTTTTGTCTACCAGTACCCCCAAGTCCTTCTCAGCAGGGCTGCTTTCAATCCCTTGATTCCCCAGCCAGCATTGATACCAAGGGTTGCCTCGACCTAAGTGCAGGACCTCGTACTTATCCCTGTCGAACCTCATGAGGTTCCCCTGGGCCCACTTCTCAAGCTTGTCTAGGTCCTTCCAGATGGCATCACGTCCTTCAGGTGTGTCAACCACACTGCTCAGCTTGGTGTCATCCATGAACGTGCTGAGGGTGCACTTGAGCCCACTGTTGATGTCATTAATGAAAAGGTTGAACAGTAGCTTACAAAATGCTTGACAAATGCAGTGAATCAATTCTAAACATAAACTTGCAGTATATCAAAACCTGAAGGCTTTCTTTGAGAGACTTTCAAGGCACATTGTAAAGACAATAGATACTTTTCCTGAGGGAGGTGTTTTGTTCCAGGGGAATAGCTCTGTCAAAGTAGCATTTTGGTATTCTCGACCATACAGAACCATAGAATGGTTTGGGTTGGAAGGGATCTTAAAGATCAGCTTGTTCCAACCCCTTGCCATGGGCAGAGACACCTCCCACTAGACCAGCTTGCTCAAAACCCCATCCAACCCGGCCTTGAACACGCCCAAGGAGGGGACAGCCACAACTTCCATGGGCAATCTGTGCCAGGGTCTCATCGCCTGCACAGGACTACCTAATTTAACTCTACGCTTCTTCAGTTTGAAACCATTCCCCCTTGTTCTATCACTTCACGTCCTTGTAAGAAGTCTCTGCAGTTTTCCTGTAGGACCCCTTCAGGTACTGGAAGGCTGCTAGAAGTTTTCCCTGAAGCCTTCTCTTCTCCAGGATTAACAACCTCAACTCTCTCAGCCTGTCTTCATAGGAGAGGTGCTCCAGCCACCTAATCATCTTCATGACCCTCCTCTGAACTCACTCCAACAGCTCCATGTCCTTTTTATGCTGAGGGTCCCAGAACGGGACACAGTACTTGGGGGTGGAGTCTCACAAGAGCAGAGTATAGTATGATATTTACTGCACTACTGATTTTTTTTTCCTTAGTGATACTGTGATGAATGAATTGTATCATATTTATTCCTTCAGTTTATGCATCACAACTAGTTTTCAGCTCTTGTAACCAAAATAATGTTCACTCTCCCAGACTCACTACCTTTACTGTGGCTCCTCTATTACATCTCTGTTCATTGATTTAACCTTAGAATAATACAGAAGATTTTTTAAAAAATTATACTTTGCATTTACCATTTAGAGGGATTTCTTATGCAAAAACATAACCAGAGGAGAGGTTACAGTTTAAAATAGCCACAAACAGAAAGTGAACAGCTGAAGGAATTGTTATGCAGTGAAAAATAGAGTAAGAACATACCACTAACTATAGGAAATACGAACAGAGACATAGTACTTCTGAACACTGTGGTGAGGGAAAGGCATGATTAGAAAAGAAATATCAAATAACAGCATTCCCTGATTTGCACCCCATTTTATCCTGATTATTCTGCTGACTGTTAAAAGTCCAATAGGCAGCAACTCAGCAAATGACATTATGGTTGTCACAACCTAATTGATTAGCATGTATTTTATTCATCTAGATTTTCTAGGGACAAAAAAAATTTCTCAGTTTCTCTTTCCCTTTCCCTTTTCCATATCCACACTTTTACACATAAATAAAATACTATAGTTGAAGAAAAAGGGTGAAGATTTAAGACATACTCAGCCACTGCACTCAGCCTCGTAATTGCAACAATCAAAATATGGATTTGCTTTCCTAGGGAACTATGCAATTCATTCACTGCAGCACACTTGAAATTGATGAGCTTGCCATGACAATACAATAAACTTTAGAGGTTCCAGTCTCTACCTATGCTTCTGCCAACTCATCCAAGAACATAGCTTTGTGGATTACTTAATGTAACAAAACAGGAATGAAAGAAACAGTAGAGAATATTGTCAGTAAGAAATTAGAAAAAGGCAGGAATTTCACATTTCCAAAATGTCTTTTGCAAAGGCTGTAGGTAACTGTTGAGAATTCCCATGTTATTAGATATTCAAAAGGCGTAAAACAACAGTGACTAACTAAACCTGGTACACAAAGTAATTTAAATAGTTTACAGAAACATAGTTGTTTTCATTTCTGTTCATCCACAGAGGAATCTCAAAGTGTTGAGTTGTAGTTGGGTAGATCACTTCTGTTGGCTGTTATTTTAACTTCTTTAATTAAATCTTTGTACCAAAGTGCAGATGAAAAGTAAGAAGCAATCATGAAAATAGAAGATATTTGTAAAATAACAACAGTTCTGAGCAGACGTCTGATCCAGGACATTATTAAGGAAATATAAATGGTTAGCTGGGACTGCATTGCTACACGAGGTACTACACAACCCATGAAACCAGAAGACAGTCTGGAAAATATGAAGAAGCTCTTTCAGTATAAGTAATTATGACAGCTGTTATAACCATGTTCAAAATTTGTCTAAGTGTTCCAATTATTTTCCATATGCTCCTTTTTCCTAGCAATCTAGTAAATTGTATTTTATTTTAATCTTACAATCTAGATAGTAACATGGTAACTTTTCATTCTATCAAGAGAAAACACAAAAAGGAAATTCAAGACCATTACTTTTACATAATTTTATGCCCTGAGATTTTTTCAGTCTGAAGTGATCCCAAAAGGCACAGGATGGAAAAAAAATGCAGGAGTAATTGAATGGTTAAGTAACAGGTACCATTGTTGTGTCTCCTTTATACCAGTTTAATTTGCTTAAAGGTAGGTAAGACACAGTACTATTTGATGATGTAAAAGAGAACAAACCCCATAATCAATAAAATTTTACATCAGATAGGAATTTTTTGATGTTTACAGCTCAATAGTTTATGGCAAACTACAGTACCTCTTCTTAGTGAGGACCCTGCTAACCCTTATCCACAGAGTGGGTATTCACTTGATATAAAAGTCATTTTCAGCCTGCAACATAGAATTTAAAGTATTAAAAGTATCACCTCTTGCCCCAAGAAGGATATAGTTTGAAGAAAAATAAGCAAACATTCAGAGTGTGGGAGGAAATCGGTACAGCACAGACACTAGAAGAAAACTGTAGCTGTCTCCAAAGTCCAGTTTTGGGTGATATTTGATGTTTTAAACTGATTCTGTACTCAAATGAGTGAGTTGTTGGATAACATGCAGAGTGAGATGCCAGAACAACCTGCAAAAGCTTGGAGAAAGGCTCAAGTGCTGCCATAACATCATGCTGGTTTTGTGATGGTTATCTCCACACTCCCTCACTCAGGTCTTACTAGAAAACCACACATTCTCTACAAAAGATTATTCACTGCTTTATCTTATGTCATTTCCCAAAGTAGTTTATCTTTTTCTTTCCCTAATCAACCCCTTCCAGGGACAGAGGAGCTGCCATTTCAAGAGATGAACACAGAATGCCTAATTTCTCTATAAAGAGGATCATTAATTAAAAGTATTTTGACTGATTGCTTTATTTTGAAAACTACATAGCAAAACTCTTGGGACTTGAGCCCTTACTGTCTAGATTATGCCACTGATATGTTTTCTTACGAAGAGACGAACAGCAGAAAACTGTTTCTAGAAGGAAGTTTTTAGAGGTACCAACAAATCTTTAAGGATTTTATTTCCTGAAGCAAAGCAAACAAAGAATGGGCCAGAAGTAGATGCCTGTAGATACGTAGCAATTAGATTAAATTTTTTCCTCACTATCCATGGATAAAGCCTTCCCTTGAAACTCTAGGCCATTCACTCTTACATTGCCATTCAGAGACTATTGGTACTAAGCAATATCTAGGTCTCAGCATGTGTCATGTAATATAGATATAGATCCCTTCTGGGAAATCAATTATATGCAATGTTCTGCACCAGAAAGAGATGGAAGTTGGCTATTAAGTGACCTTATTTACAAAGCACCTGCAGTAAAAAAAACATAGACAAGAGTGTGGTTGTCTTAAGTTTCAAACTTCATAAAAAACCTCAAATAAAAACTCAATAATTTATTTACGTAATGGAGAAATTAGGCAGTATTGCCTCTGCTCACTTATGTTTTGAAAGCAGTTTTCTCAAGACTTGTAATTTAAAATCTATCGGAAAAAACACAGCATATATGATGAAAAAAATATCCCCCATCACATACAGAATTCGATGTTTCGCTCAATCCCTTAGCCAAAAGTACATTAGTTGACTTTTGAAAATTATATTGTAATCTGTTGCAGTCCGTACTTATTTAAGAGCATGCAAATTACCTAGATGGCACTTCGATATTGCTGAACTGGCTTTTTCAAGTGAGCCCTAACTTTTTGTTTTGTTTTGTTTTATTATTATTATTGTTACATTTTACAGCACAATATCCCAATTTGAATGATGTTATATGATCTGGTAATACAGCTAGAAAAAATTGGCTCTCTTTACACATTGTAACAAATTAATTATTTGGACATTGTACAATTGCTCTGGATCTTAGGAAAGGAAGATGGCTAGTCTAACATCCTGTGACAGACCCAAACAACGTTCCAAACCAGCAGGTAGAAACATGAAATAACTATACGCAAGTCTGAAAAGCATAGGTGAAACCAACAGCTAGGAACCTTGAGCAATTTCAGAGCTTGAAACTTATACCAAAGAAAGCCTGGTATTCAAGATGGCCCACATATCACAGCGAAATTCCATCAAATTTAAAACATCCATTATTTTCTATTCTGAAAAAGAAAAGGTGAAGTCATCAGTAATTGAGCCTGTTAAAATGAGAACAGAAGCAAAGTACAGAGCCATAAGAAAATCAGATAGATCTGAAAAACAAATTGTTGTTCAGAATGCAAGATCTGAGATATAAGTGCTAACCCTTGAGCAAAACTGAACCTCCTTTATTCTTCCACAGCCAGACTGACAAGGCAGAGGCTGATAACTCACAAACTGTGGTTTGGAGGCATTAAAATAATAAGCTATTTTTGTTATGACCTACTGAAAGTGCGGTGGGCTGGGACAATTTTAACTGGTTCTATGAATAAATAAAAGCGAGGAACTGGAACATTTCTAGTTATTCTGCATATTTAAAATTGAAAAATACAAATAACAGAAGTGGAGTATAAAAAGATAAACTGCATGATTTTGTACCCTCTGAGCTCTCTCAGAAAAGGGACATGAATAGGGCTTCATTTGGTCTTTTTAGAATATTATTCAAGATCTATTGCCACAGCACCAGCTGCAACTAACCCAAAAGTTTCATTAAACATCTTGGAAACATGTTTGTCTCCTAGATCCACTTTGAAAATCAAAATGTTTACATGAACCCATCACCAGCTCTGAAGAAAGAGACCAGAATTTTATGGGGTCTATTGCCGCACAGGCTTGGCTGAAGATAATGTTGCTTGTCTCTTTCTGTTAACTGTGTTCTCAAACTCTATTGAAGATCTATCAAAAGACATGTTCTTTGAAACCTGACAAAGTCCCATTTTCACCGAGACCAAAAAATAAGAGAATAACATTGCCAAGTGTTTTAAAATCTACAGAGAGATTTATCTAATTCTACAGAATTTCTATGGAATAAATTAGTATTATTTCAATACAGATAAGACAAAAAAATTACAGAAACCAGTAAGCTAAATATAATCATTAAAGGAATTTAATGAAAAGCAGAACTTCCCTAGAACTTGAACATTTTCTTCCTTTTTTGAAGCTGGATTTTGATCAAAATCAAATCAAAGTTAAAATGGAGAGAGAGAGTGAAAAGAAATAGACAAACTGGATTTTCCCAGACCCTGCAGTGCTGAAGGAAATAGAAAAGAAACCGAAGATTTAACCAGCACTTTCATAGACATTACTAGCTTTCCCAATATCAAGCTACCAGAAGCATCTGCCCAGGGGCTAACGATCACACAGTTTCCCTGTTCATAGGTTGACAGGAAGTGAGTTTGCATCTGAGATGCTATGTAAGGTAACCAAACTCAAGTTACCCTGAATGAAGTGTACTAGGTGAGAGAAATCTAATATTTTGTGAAAAAGCAAGTTTGCTACTAGCTGTCTGAAATTTTTCTGAATGGAACTACATATTCATTTAAGGAAAACCTACCCTTGTTTTTTTCATTAGGGACTTCCTGATGTACATTCACAGCATGCACTTTCAACATTTCTAGGCTGTATATTTATATGTTCAGACACGTATATGTATAAACCAGTAGAAGATGAGATATATTGCATGTGTAACAAGGAAAAAAAAGTGTATAACATATAAGAAAAGAAAGCTCATTTTGCACATACAATCACAGCTGTTTCTGAAGCCATTGCAAAAAGAACACAATATAAACTGTAAAATTCCAATAACAAGATAGCAGTCTACAAGTTCAGGACAGTCTTAATTCTGAAATTTACAGACTGCTGAAATGTTAGTAGCATTTAACTGTTACTAGCATTCTATTGTAAATTCTTTATGTCTCCTGTTTCTGCCAGTGGCAGTAATCCTAGCCAGGGAATTATCTGTTTTCCATAACAACCTGCATGAAACCATTTCCATTTTCCAGAAAATTATCTAGCAAATTATTCTGCCCCTGACTACATTATTTGTTCCCCTACAAACATCTTTCATGCAACTGCTTCTCACCACTCTTTAGTACTTTCAGCATTTACATCTACTGCACTTCCAAATGCTTGACATTTGTATACTTCCAAAAAAGCTATTTAATATTTATATTGCAAGTATGCCAAGAACCTCATCATGCTGGAGAACCAGTTGTTCCAGCCACTGCAGGCACTCTGACAGACACGGGGATATTGACCATAACAAGCTGCATTTTAAAATGACAAGTTAAAGATAAGTAGGAAAGAAATGTACTTCAGGAAAGGAATTACGCAACATTGCATTTTCCTCTGTATACAGCATGTACCAGTCACATGCTCATTCCTCTTATGTGCCCCTCACTCTATCAGCATCAGTCAGCCTCCTGCTAGACCCCATTTCAAAGTCTGGTCTGAAAGAGGAAATCAAATGATGCAGTGATCACAAACTGAAAATCCTGAAAGACCACCTGCATATTTAAAGAAAGGAGAACAGTGTGGAGAAACTCAGTCATGGATTAGAAATGTACAGTAATAAATAAGTGGGAAAGAAAAGTTGGGAGAGACTATGATGTTTGAATGTCTCATATTACTATGCTTTAATTACATTATCCACCTTCGTGGTTTTCCTCTGCTCCACGCCTGACCACCAGCCTTCTTCAGTATCAAATGCAGTGTGTAAAGTCCTGATCTTTACAGTCTTTTTTCCTAATTCATCTGCTCCAGGCCCTCAGTCATTTCAATTATCTACCTATTTTTTCCTTTCCTAACCCTTTCATCTGTATTTCATCTAAGCTTCCAATCTTTAAGATAAGTATATTCTCTTACAGTCACAGAGTGTGATCTTCAGGTTCATTTAATTCTGTTCTACCACTGTAGTAAATGACTACAAAGGTGAGACTACTTTCTCTCAAACAGCAAAAACAAGAACCTGGAGCTGGTTTCATAGAACAAAAACCAGTTTGGGGCAATTACTAAGCAGTAAACCACAGAAGTAAGTGTAATTCTGGTAAAAACGGCTGAAAATTCCCAGCCCTTCCCAAGAAACAGTGCCTGAACAATTCACTGTGCTTCTCACAGGTGGCCCGAATTCCAGAATGGGGTGGAAAGGTTCAGAAATATGAAAAATAATCTGTATTTCTGGGAAGATACAGCCTCACATTGAGGCAATTATCCTTGAAGATAAGAAGAACTGGGACAGAGGATGCCAGTGACACAAATGTCCAAGAAATCCAAAAAGTAAAGACTCAGCTACACTTCAAATGTTTGCTAATATAGCTAAGCTGTAAAATTCTCTGCAGAACCACTCAAGCCATCCAGATAATTATTTTGTTGGTGTAATTTAAATGAAATCAATGTTATCAGCCCAGAGATTATTTTATAATCTGCATATTTGTAGATGACATTTGAGTTACAGGTTAGGCTTGCTACGCCCATTAACATATAGATGAGGTATTTTCATGTTCCAAAACAGTACAGTTAGAAGTCACAAACTTCTAAGTACTGCCCAAGCCTGAGATACGGAGATAAAACTTGCTTCAAAAAGACTGGAACTTAGTTAACAAGGCAAGCAGGAGCTAAACCAGGAGATGAGTCACAAAAAACAGAGAGCGTGATGACAAAAGTGTGAGCATTAATGTCAGAAATATCAGAGGCAGAAGGAAGAAAAGCATGGAGAACAGATTTTGAGATCTGATCAGAATAGGATGGCTGGAAATATTAGTCGGAACATCTGTGAAAGACTGGAGAGTGTGGAAGACAGTAAGGAAGAAATCCAGAATGAGTGGGAGGAAAGAAACACATTTGCAATTGCTTTGTCAGGAATACACTAATATTTTCCTGCTATAGAAACTTTCCTCTCTCTCTCCATAAGATAATATGAAAATTAAAAGGGGATTGTAGAGTGTACACATGCAAATACAGTAGATTAATAAAAAATAATTTAATTAATAGTAATTGACTATTAAAGGGATTAATTTATTAGGGGTCAAATCCAGACATTCTTTCTCAGACTGGACTCTCAACATGAAAGTAAATTGCCAGCCCTTGTAGAAAGAATGTTAGAAAACATACAAAAAGGGTTAAAGTTGCTCCAGGCATTACTTACTCTCCCTGCAGGCATTTCCTGTGCATCAACTGCTGCTTTGCTTAAGGGAATTTGCTGCTTAAAGTTCCTGTCCTGCCAGGCAACCACAGTAACTGACATTAGGGGCAAAGCAGCACCCCTGAATGGGCTTCAATTTGCTCTTTAGCAATGTCCCCACCTTTGCCTTTTCTATCCCTTGCTTCCTTTGCAAAGGCAGGACTACAGACGGAGGGATGGAAGAAAGCAAAGAATACATAATGTAATCCCTTTTCATTAATAAAGAATGGTTAGTCCAAGCAATCTCCCTCTAAGAATCCTTCTATCAGCTAACAAATGGACCTAACCATTGGCAATGAAAGAAAAATCAATTGATTTGAAAGTAATGCAAATTTATTATGAAAAATGCTTCTGTAACACTTCAAGATTCCCTCATTTCTGTTGAAGAATTGGTTACTTAGAACTATTGACCTAAAGCAAAGATTGTTGTCAGACAGAACTGCACTGTGACAGAAAAGGGCCTGGAACTGAACTTATTTGCAATTCCTTCACACTCTGTGAAGAATTATGTCACTCTACTCTTTGGTGTACAGTATTTTACCCTACTGCTGAATAGCTACTTTAGCTGGTGAGCAAAGGAGTGTACTGCATTTAGCTAGGATAAACAGGACGGCTTCCCTCTCCCTGACCATTTGCTTACAGGATGAGGGGCAGACAAAAAGCCTCTGGCTCTTGTCATCCGTGTGAGTCATAATCTAAGCAGAAATGAGCATAGGAATAAATAAAGTCTTTAACTTCCTTTTCATTCCCCCACATCATAAGCATAGGTTATGACAATCTAGCCTTAAGTACTTAGAATGAAAACATGTCAGTGAGTCAGCTGTTTGCAAACAGCTCTCCAACCTTCTTTTGAACTTCCATGTCTATGGGTGCTTCATCTCCACTTTGCATAAACATGAGTTCCACCCCATCTCTTTCCCCCCTTCCCCCCCATCCCGTGCTCTCCCCCTTCCCTCCTCCCCCTCCCCTGCTGCAACTTCTCCATGCAGCTAAACTCTCAGAAGCAGAAGCTTTGCTACAGTCTCTCTGAGCATCCCCTTTTGAGGTCCAGCATCTTTTGATCCCACCAGTAGCCACAACTTTGCTTTTAAAGTTTTGCTCACAGAATGCAACAGCTGTTCTGTCTCCTACTAGTGAGCTGTAGTTTGTCCAGAAGTTACGATTATTGAAAATACGCTTTTTATATGTAATTTGTTTATGAATTCAAACAGTATCACACTTCCAGGCTTTCACAGATATTTTTAAGTTAAAAGGCTGACCAAACACTGCTGAAGCATACAGCAGCCTTTGTTCTTTACAACAGCAGGTTTTCTGCCGCCTGCTCCTTTTTTTGTTGTCACTGTTGAAGCTGTTGAAATCCCACAGTTTAAGCAGGCCCAGTTGCTAAACATATTCCCTTGGCTGGTTCATTTTCTTGCAATATAGCTACTTTTATATTTCTCAAAGAGTTGACTCACTTCTGACACAATGTTCCAAGATAAACACCCACACAGTGTAACACTCAGACTTCACTCATTTCTCCATATATACTGGCACTCTCACCACCTGAAAGTAGAATCTTGCCTCCTTTAGCTGACCAAACATGCCTTCAGTATACTCCCATAGAAACCTGGTTATTATAATACTCTATTGCTGGTGTATTAATAGTCAATAAAGCTGTGCTAATTTAACTGAAGACAAGCTGAAAATTTGATTTTAAAATTAACAATTAATAATGTATTTCATCATGCTTTTCGATAAAGAACAAGTTATACTGAAATTTCTAAAGCTGTCTGTAGAAATACACTGGTTTATTCATCCAGTTACAAAACCAGTACAAAATCTTTCTAAAATATAAATAATAAAGTTCAGTGTTTTATTATAAAAATATTCAAAAAAGTATTTTTCCATAGCTGATCAGTATTAAACAAAACCCTAATCCTATACTCAAACTAAGGGATGGGGGAGAGAACCAAATTAGACAGAGGGAGGGAGTGAGGGAAAGAACATTTAGCTGCATTTTCAGAAGTACCAGATGGTAAATCATTGAAGTTAAAGCAATAAAACACCTAGAATATTCTAAGCATTTCAAGACAACAGAAAAATAGACATTTCAGTAAAGGAGGAATGTATGTATGAGGAAGTCATTTAAAGAAACAAGCTACCTGGGGAAACTGACTAAAAGTTAGAAGAATAGTATGCACAGATTGAAAGGACATAAAAGCAGACATCCTTACTGAATGTTATGGGCAAGAGTGAAAGAAAGAGCTGACTATGATACAAACCCTTATCATAAGACACAGTTAAAAGCAATGCCATAGGCTACCAACAGAAGAATGAATAGCAATACTGCACAAATCAGCAAAGGAGACTAGCAAGATTATACATGTTGTGCTATGTGAGGACATGAAGTACAAGCAGTGGAATAAAAATCTATTAGAGGAAGTTTAAAAACAAATATTAATAACATATTTTCAATGACAAGATCACTCACTATTTTTTTAAAAAACGGTACTAGATGTACTGTCAGAAAAAACTGAAAATGTTAATAATATCTTTTTATATCTGCAGTTAGTATTATTCTACACTGTTAAACTAAGCTTCAGCTGGCTCATGATGCAGTTAGTTCTGCACTTGGTGAAAAAAACCAAAATGTTCGTACACGTCTTCAGGTTCATTATCTATATTAAATAAATTCAGTTTAGCAACACCTGAAACCAGTAAACAAAGACCTAGATTGCCATCCTTCCTAGAAACATAAAAACCTCTTTGAAAGCTACAAACAAAACAAAACAAAACAAAACAAAAACAAACCCAAAATATATTCCACTTCTCAAGATTATTCAGTTCACTGATGAAATTTTTACTTATTCATTTGGTGGCCTTTTAATGAAATGACTGGTCTGGCAGACCATGGATAACTGACATTGCAAATTCAAATTGACAGATGGAAGATGGAAGATTTGAAGTCACCATCATATGATACGAAATCTTCAGCTGTACTCAACAAGTGTAATGAGACACTTTCTAAAGTCACTTTTGTTCAGTTAGTGTCTCTATCCCTCTACAAGCAGTAATCAAGGAATTATTAAACAGCATGCTACCACATGGCTTAAATAATTTCTTAAGGACTGCATATTTTTATATTTAAAAACAACAAACAGTAGGAAGTATTTTATATACCCAGTTTAAAGAAAAATAGACACAGGTGGTTATGTTTAAGTTCACACAGCTAAATATGCTAGGATTTAACACTAAAAATAAATAAGTTAGGCTAAAAATATTTAAATATGTTAAAAAATTCTCTTTCAAGGTCTGAAATGTTCAATACATCCATTGAACTTTTAAAACTTGATTTCACAAAACATATACTAGTACATTTGTGCTAAAATATGAAGATCCTTTGAATTAGTAAAGATGAATACATTTGATAAAAATTCATTCCACTAACTTAAACTGGAACAATGCTAGTCTTTCCTTCAAATTTGACCAAATCTCATTCAATCATCTAACACTGAAATTTTATGTGTCATAGTCTTTCAAAAATTTTATGGGCAGTCTCATGCTTTACATAATTCCTCAGCAGGTCAGACAACAGCAACAGTGAACCTTTATTAAGCACTCTGAATAACTTCAATTTACTGAGACATACCAGTCTGTTTATTTGATCTACGTATCAGCCTCTTGCACCATGATGAATTTAGCCTACTTCTGCCACTTTCCCTCTATAGCTATACATACTATAGTAAAATTGCAGGAAAGAAAATAAATATCTACGAAGAGAGAACTTTTTTTAAAAGAAATTCTTAGGAATAAGCCAAAAACAGCAACTATTCCCAATAGCCAGATGCTCAAGTCGATGCAGCCTGTCAGATTAAGGAAGCTTTACAGCCTGATCAGAGATGTCTGCACTGCCTTCCCACACCTGAGAGAACAGGGAGAAACTGGTGCATTTCTGAATGAAGTTATCTAAGCTCATCCTCTTGGTCCAACAACCAACCTCACTGGATTAAGAAACTGAGGCAGAAAAGAGGAGAAAGAAGCAGACACATCCAGGTATTAGCAGCAACAAAGCAGAGACAGCAGTCCCAACATCATTACAGGAGAAGTTAGAAGATACCTATGGGAAAATAAAAAATCTGGATCCAGACTGGTTTGGAGTATTTCACAAGTGAGATCTGTTTACATACAAGCTGGGAGCCCCTCAGAAAACAAGGAAATATTAACTTTGTCCTAGTAGATGCAGTGTTCTTATAGATGCACACTGGTACTTTTTTTCCAGTTACCCACTTATCAAAGCACTTAAATGAAGTGCCCTTCTCTATTACAAGAAGGGGCACATTCAACAGCTTTAACATAGAAGTAACATATTAGAAAGGAATGTTCAGTTCTTGTCCCTGCCTGTAAGGCAGAGTCTTTGGTATACAATACCACACGTTAATGTTGTTCTATGAGCTTCTGGAACACAAAAAATACTACAGCAGAATCCAAACCTCTCTGTTTCAGTAATACTCTTAGATACTAGGAGACATATATACATAGGACAGAAAACCACCACAAAGGCCAGAAAACAAACAAAATTAAGCCTCATCCGAATCTATATATGTATTATTAGCATATTGTTTCATTGGTCTCCTCGAACATTATACAGTCAACATTTGAACAATGGATTATCAAATCTAGTGCACTCCCTGATACCAACATCAGTGCAGGGGCATACATTTATGACTGAGTACAAGATAAATAATATCTAAACTTACATTTCAATGAATGTTCAAGAAATAACTTTTTTTTAGTAACTGTAAAATACACTCTGAAAAATCAATATCTCTTTAAAAAAAAAAATCTCTCAAAAACATACTACTACTCAATATTCTTATTCTGTGCAAGTCACACATACATATTTATTTCGGCTACAGATAAAAGAATTGGGTCCAACTAATGAACATTTTATCATAGATGCTATCCTACTCAGAAAGTGGTATCTGACAGGCTAACATGGAAAAATATTGATGGCAGTATGGAAAAATACTGATAACAAAAATAGAAGCAAGGAAGAGAAAACCTTCTACTCACACTTTTGCTCCTCCCATGTAGACTGGAGGTATTCTTGTTCATGGTGACTCTATGACTAAATCAGAAGTGTTCTGAAAGTTGCACAGGAGAGGTTTTATCTCTTGACCATCCAAATACCAGCTGTTATACTGAAAGGAAATGAATTTGTCTCATTAGCATTAAGGTCTTTGCAAGTTGTACAACATCCAGACATAAGCCACTGTTTCAGTGTATAAAAGTTACAAACACTTTAAGATCCAGTAGAGAAGATGTTTCATGTATCACTGAATCACATAACACATAGTTACCCTGAACTATAAAAGCAGCACGTCCATGAACAGTGCATGATTTCCAGTCAATAAAAAATGTATGCCCACCCAAACAATTACAGAACATTACAGACTTCTGAGGCAGGGCTTTTTGCCACAGTTAGTTAACTAGGTATCGGCAGCATTGTTTGTAATAGTGAAATAAGCCTTATTGGATATTTTTAGTCAATTTCTCAAACTGAGGGAATCTGTTAATTTATACACTATTCAGACCAGCAGACATACACTAAATTTAGGGGAAGAAGGTCAGCTGGAGTAATTTCCAAATCCAGAAGCATAAGGATGCTGAGACCAGCAGCTGAATACTTTCATATAGTTGTCAGAGTTTGACAAACTGGTCTTTGTATCACAATAATAACTAAGCAATTTGTTGGCATGATGGTATGGCATGGCAGCTTAGAAACACAGCATTCATCAGCTGCTGGATAAGGGCATAGCAGTAACCTTGGAAAAGTAGAGTTAAAGGGAAATCCATATGCTCCAGGATCAGGCAGTCGAAGATTTATATTCTCAGCTGGGACAGCTACATCTCTGCGCACATTTTTTTCCTTAGCTGTGTCAGTCAAAGATGAGATCACGTGCAATTTCTGACCAACAGGACTGTTCTAATCTCCTGATACAGAATCAATCACATCTGCAAAATTACAGGTATGGCTTATTTCTCTCATAGGCAAGCACATCACTGATGCAACTTGCATGGGTACTGGAAATATTTTACTTGGTTAGTCATCATCCACACTTAGCACAGTTTTGCTAGCACAACATACCATTTTTAAATCACTAAATTTTGGAGAATCTCCGAAGCCCACCTCTGCTAAAACAGAAAATGAACTCTTAAATGTCAGTATGATACTAAGAGCCAGATATATTCACAGTTATACACACATACAGGTGTGTATAACTGCCCCTATAGGAGAACATGATGACCTGTGACAGATCTAAATGTCTAGCTTTCCTTCTTAAGAAATCCACTTATCTCAATGCATGAACAAGTCTCCAGCACACTACTTGAACTTTTGATTTGTTTTCTAAAACTCTGTTACTTCCTTCAGATAAATAATAAATAGGTGTTGATTATTTATGTACTTAATTGTTTACAGGCAACATCCAGTATTAGAGAAGCAAAGCCAACTGTTGAGGAACAGCTAATTTTTTCATATTTGGATACCATATGTACAAATATTGTTGCTGGCATTTTTACAACAATGGAAGAGAAAATCTGATTTGCAATCAGAGCTCCTTGTGATCCTGTTGGATGCCCTTCAAGGTAGCCAAGTTAGCTTCTGCATCCTTCAGGTGAACCAAGTTAGCCTCTGTCCCACTGTGATGAAGTTATAGTTGCTTCCTCCCTATAGATTGGCTTCACTGACCACTAGTTAGTTATTTACAAAGGTGAAACAAATTTCAGCATTGATTTCATCGCCCAGAGCCTGTGTCCACGGGCATATAGTTGGGCTTAGTGTAGCAGTTCTTGACGGTAGTGCTATCCAGCTTATGTAAAACCTCACATTGTCTTTGACAATTGTGGATTACATTTGCATCGGTGGGCAAAAAAACAAGTCCACTTGCGAAATGGTCATCAGGAACATCAGAGACCACAAGAAACTGGTGGAAGAAGAAATTGATTTGAGTGCACTAGAGTTTATTAACTCAGAGACTGATGGTTTGGAATGGTGTCATTCCTCCAGAATGAAAACCTGACCAGGCTGCCAGGGATGTATGACGTGCCTACCTCTCTGAGTCTTAGGGGCATTACCATCAGCCCATGCTGAATGGAGGCAGAGAGTGAGGAGGGGGAGGAATCCTTGCCTCCAGGAGCCATGGCTCCTTTTCCATTGCCATCAACACCTATCCTGGTTACCAGTGGAGATTTGCCAACTAGAGTACACAGGTTGTGAAGGTCCTGGACAGAAATCCATCATGTCCATGCTGTAGGAACTGGATAGGAAATATTTTGGGACTGACTGAACATCTAAAGAGAGCACACGGGAAGCAAAAGCTCTTATTCCAGCACTCCCTGGAACACACTGAAAGAAACAAAAGCAGTATGTGTATTTTTTTCTGTACATAGGTGATGAAGTCTTTATGTCAGAAACCTAAGAATCACATCAGTAGATTTGGGAACACATATGAGGTAAGTAGTAGAGACTGCATTGAAAAAAACCCACAAGATCTTTATCAATATGTGGGATATTGTTATAGGCTTCTCTCAAAAGAATTTGCATTCCTAGAAAATGGTGTTATTATAAATTATACATTCAGTATACATAAGTCATATCTATCCAAGTTTTGTGGAAATAAAAAATATTTTTCATTGACAAGTCCTTTACTTGTCATCTCTACTTAGGAAGCAGTATCCACAAAAGGGTATCTTCACATTATTTTTTCTGTTTAAAATACCTGCAGGACACAAAAGTAAATATATCATTGTTTAATCCATGCAGGCAATGCTCAAATTACACACAAGAGAAAAATATACTTAGCTAATTAAACTAGTTAATGCATTTAGACCCCAATTCACAGAAGTTACATAGAATATCTGGAACTATATATAAAATCAAAGTACAAGTTTATGACTTCAACTCAAGAAAGCAGTAGTAGCACATTAAAGGCAGCCGATTATTTCTTTCACATAGTAAGAGGCTTTCTGTCTTAAACACTTTCAGTCATGTTTGTATGAACATTCATAATGTATAAATCTACATCACAGTCGCAACACAGGATAGCAGGGCTCTTATAGAATACAAGAGTAAAACAAAGGCCATTCATTGCTAGATGAGGTTTGAAGAGATTTCTTCTTCCCAATGTACATTTGATCAAAGAGACGTTCCCTGATCACTAGTTTTCTGTGGATGTAATACCCAGAATCATCACATGAGATCACAAAAAACGCCCTCACTGAACTAGCCCAGAGGTACTTCCAGCAGCTAGACTGGTGCAGTTTATTATCAGGAACATGTTGAACATGACAGATACAAACAAAACACTAGCCAAAGAAATAGTACAAACAGAAGGTGTTCATAGTGGACTTCAAACAGAACCATATATACACACTTTTATTTCATCACTTCAGTTATTAAGCCTTAATAATTACTATTGAAATAGAAACTCTCGAACAAAACAGACAAAAAAGCTAGTGACTTCAAATTGAAGATTTTTCTGATATTGCCTAGCTTTTAAACAACAGGGGACAAGTAAAATGCAAATACTTCTACTGAATTGGTAGCTCAATTACAAAACATTTTTATTTTTCTGAACAGGAGATTGAGAGATGACAAAATAAATAAAAACATCTTCCTACTTGTTTTCTGTTTCTAGCTGTATGTTTTCACTACTCTCAAAATATTTGCATGGAGCGAAGGTCCATGGAGTAAAGTAGCATATTCACACAAAGAAAAACACTATCATTCACTTCAGTAAATTCTAAGTTTAGAAAAAAAAAATACCAGAGAAATATTCAAAGAGGAGAAATGAGAAAAAAAAATATGGCCAGATTGTTTGAGCAGATTCCAGGGTGAATCAGAAGATTGAAAAAGTAAGAGATGTTCCTGTAACATCTAAGATATTATTGTTTGTTTGTATGTATGTATGTCTCCTCACAGAATTAGCATATTTTCTTTAAAAAGAGCTATAGAACACTGTAAAATAATCCTTGCTGCACAATCTGATGCATTTGCACTCTTTCTGCTTGCCAGACCGCCTCACATTCCTTTAATTTTATTTATTTTTCAAAAACATTAACTAAAATTTTCACAGGCATGCATTGAACCAGCCATGAAAGTCTTGTTGTTTTAATATTTATGACTTGACCATGAACAACCTCGAGTGTTTACAACTGTTGTTTACAACAGCTGCCCATCTACCCTCTACCAGGCACTTAACAAACAGAAACTATGGTGAAGACATTGTCTTCCATGAGGAGTTAACCCTCTGCATGTCTATATATTGTGCTTGCTCACTCTTACATACATAGTTCAAGTTTGTTTACCTTAGGTATTTATCTAAAACCTGAGCAAAGGGATTTCAATATATGAATTCAGAATGCAGTAATTTTGGGGAGCAGACTACTGGCAGCTAGCAAGATTATAATACTACTTATTATTTTTCTAGCTGACTTCTAAAGGCACTTGTGTCTGCATCAGAGCTGTCTTTAATAAAAAAAACAACAACAACAAAAAAACCCCACAAAAAACCTTTAGGCTTCAGTTTTTTCTCCTTTCTGATTGACAGCAATACAAATGTTACACTTTATCATTTAGAAACATTCATGATCTAGAAAGATTTTAAACAGTGATTTAGGTTGCCACTCACTTCCTAAACTCTTTCTATAAAAGGTGCAACAGGAACTTAAGATATGGCTTACTCCCCATTGCGACCCATCATCCATATGCATGAGTGAGATGAAGAACTCACACTGTTTATCTGTGACATGTCTGTATGTCTAAGCAGTTCTGGGCTGATAAGGCAGCCAAACTTCTTTCACTTAAAAAGATAAGAAAAAAAGCACATCACCATACAGGACTAGAGATCTCTTGAATGATCTGCCTGTCTCTGATCTGCTGTAAGAGACCTAGCACTGCTCTGAATAGGTATATTGTTGACAGATTTTAATCTCAGCAAGAAACAAAGCACGGTCCCTTTACAACAACTGAGAATAAAAATCCAAAAGACCTGAGCTTCTCTCTACAATGTATTACTCATTCAGTGGACAGGACCGATTCTGAACACTTTAATGTTGGCTTGTTTAATTTCAGTTGGAGTTGCTGTTTAGGGACATTGTTCTTCCCCAACACAAGAGCATACAAAAGAAAAAAGCCAAAATGAAAGAGCAAAGACACTCCCAATTAATCTGTTAAACCACATTGATGAAATTTTCAAAAGCAATAGTCTGTGAAAGACCTAGACAATGGGAACAGATGTGACAGAAAAGCAAAAACATGAGGACAAAAAGAGGTCCCAAAATAAGAATGCATTTACATCCTTCTTCTTCCAGATTAATTCTTATTCGTCCCTCCTATGCTAAGTAAAACACTGTATTTCTCTAGTTCTTATGATTGAGTAGGAAAAAACAGGTGGTACATATAAGCTATTACTGAGATAGGAGAAATCTATAATTAAGAGAAACCTGTGTAAATAAATACTTCAATAGTCAGGGCCAATGTATTCCTATCATCATGTTACTGGACATCTATTTCCTTAATGATAGTGCAAGGTGATATTCAAAGCAGGTTAGTTCCATCATTTTGCAGAAAACAGATATCCAGAGGCTGATGCTGAACACTGAATGACTCTACCAAAATCTAAGATATTTTAATTTATTTTAGAACAGTGGAACTTATACTGAATGTCATATCAAACAATGTATATAACATCTCTATTTATTTACATTCAGGCTGCTTTTTAGAAAGCATAATTAGCATGAGTGTGAACATTCCACATTCTTCACATTTGGCTAAATACAGAGCAAGCAATAATATGAATGTTGTACCAAAAAAATTTGAACACTACATCAACAAGGAAAAAAAAAAAAGAAAAATATTACTTATATTATTAAACTGAAAGCTTATCATTTCTACTTTCCTTAAATTCTCCAAAATATAAAAACACTACTCTAAAAGCCAGTGTTTCAGAACTACAAGGGAGATCCCTGGAGAAATGTTTTGTATACAACATTAACATCTCTGAAGAGTACATGAAAATAGCATTTAAGCATGACAAATAGACCAAATTAACTCATAAATGTTTTGTATTTTAGTGCTTCTTTGGAATTTCCTGTTCCTACAATAATCCCTTTTGTTATCATGAATGATATATAAACAATCTCTCCAGTGGAGGAAATGGGAATTTTTACATTGATCCAGGTAACATCAAAATTTAACCTCAGTTATGAATTCTTGTCACACTTGCAGAAAATTGTATTTTCAGCTATTCTTCTTGATTTTTCCAAAGGGAAATTTAACGTTAACAATAACACCACTGCAAGTATTAATCACAAATCCAGCAATCAGCTAACATGAGTATTTTTACTGTCAGACCTTGAATGTTAAGTAAAGATACTATTGAACAAAATTGAGCAATACTGGAGAACTACTTTCCTATATACTTTCTCCAACAATTGAAATTCAGGTTATGACAACAACTTCTCAGGAAATTTTTGGAACTTGTGCAAGAAGTCTTTTATTTCCAGAAGTTATTTGAGAAGGCATATTACTGTATTGCTAAAATGCAAGTATTGATTGTTAGACAATTTCGAGGACTCACTACTAGAAATGTCATTAATCACAGCTTTATATTAGGTAATGAAGACTAGTCAGCAGGATGCTGGGTCTTTAACAAAAACTACTGTAGTGGATTATAAAGCACAGAGGAATGCAAAGATATTCCTATTGTTAGATTATCTATATCTTTGGATAATGTTATAAAGCCTGGTTTTCTGGAGACAGGGGATGAGATTTTACAACATGACCCCTAGCGAGACACTACAGTCCACTTAGTGCCTTCTTTCTCTTTCTTTTTATTTTTCTTCCTATTTTTTTCTTTTTTAAGTAACTTCCATCAATCCAGAAGTAACTGCCCAGCACTTATCCAAGAAAAATGCTTTATAACAGAAACACAGAAATGTGAAAGCTGGGGAACTCAGTCAGGCATTGACACTGGGGATGGTGCATGAAGAGACAATTTTGGGTAAGAATATTTCCACTAAATATATTTTTCTTATGACTGTATATTTAATAACTGCATTTATAAACTTACAGACCAATTCCTAGTGTTCTATTTATGACTTTTCTGTGTCAGCTCTGAGGACTTGCAGCTGGGTTCTTAGGTGACTCAGTCCTAGGAAGAGTTTCAAGACTGAACAAAACAACATAGGCCCTCCCCGAAGTATCTGCAGCCCTATAACTTGTATGAGGCCACCTACCAAACTTAACCACAAGAAAAGAGGTGTGTACTCACTTTTAACACACAGAGAAAAATCGTATCTTATTTTATAGTCAAGTAACATTTTTCCTTTTTTTTAAAAAACAACAAACAGTAAAACTATTTTTTTTCTTGAATCTTTTTCTCATGCTAAAAACAGATCAAAGGAAAACAGAAAATACCAGAGAGAGGAAATCACAAAAAACATTTTTTTTCTCTGGTCCTCTGCCTTTTCTGGCAGAGAGGAAATTAGAGTAGCATTAGATATAAATGCTTTTGATAATGTAATACTAGCTTCTGGTAAACAGAATTTTAACTAAAGGAACGCCACCTTTCGTGGTCGGGGAAGTCATTCTCACACTGAGGTGAAGTACACGTTCAACACTGGGTTGCATCGGTCTGTGTCAGGCCTGACAAACCAGACATACCTGGGAACAGTGTGACACCAAGGCCTGCCAGCCTGCATCCAAAACCATACATTTGGCCTCAAAACCTGTGTGACAGAACGTGTACCATGTATGTGGGGGGGAACGACCTGCCTGCCCTGATTCCCAGACCACCACAGCTGCGTGGGAGTGCTCCAGCGGGCCAGGGCGAGCCGCACTCAGAGCCACTGTGTGAAGGGAACAGCAGAGAACATCGTTGTCCCTGTCACCACTCAATCCCCACCCGTCACCACTCACTCACCTTTTTTATGTAGGCTACCAGGTGTAAACAGCAATGCTTAGGGAGCTCCCGGAGCAGCTGTAGTGCTCTGTGCGGATGGCAGCCCTGCGCTGCCCTGAGGGCCCCACGCAGACTGTCAGGGGTGGCTGAGGTGCCGGCTTCCAGGGAGGTGGGAGGATAGAGGCCTTCCACCCCAAAAGGTGTCCCTCTGACAGGACTGCGGCCATGGGAAACCTGCACTGGAGCAGGAACACCTTCCTCAGGGGACTGCAGCCATGATAGCAGGGGACACCCCTGAGGGACAGACATCGTTCTCCCTCAGGCATCTCTTTCATAGCCTAAACTGAGCTGGTCAGTCTAATGATCTCATCCTGAATGATCCCCTTCACTCTTCTGAACCTGCTCCAACTCACCACACCTGGAGAGTCTTTCTTCTTTCACAAACTCTTTGAATATTACATGTGCAGAAGAACACTGTGTGTGTGTCCTGACACTACTCACGACACCATGAATAACGCCAGCATCAGGCACTGCTAGCTCCAGGTTCCTGCCTGGTGGGTAAGGACTGTTCTGAGCACACTTGCTTTTTAATGGAGGAACTGACTTGAAATATCTGTAACACACTGCAAGTATTCAGTCATGTGCATATCCTCCTAGCACTAAATGGATACTATGTGCATTTAAGAAAAATGGGTACACTTCAAGATGTCCGACCAGAGCCTCCCTCACTGTTCAACATGCAGATGGTCCTGGCACGTACACACCAGCATAATGAGTCTCTGCTTCGTTTTCTGCTGTTTCCCACACACTTCCTAACATTTCAGCTTCCTCCTTGACCTCTGAGCATCAAGCTAACATATTCATACAACACATTCATACAACATTCATACTTTTGCCTGAAGACCTCATTTCTACACAGCAATATTCAGTCAGAGCACATCATGCAAGCTTAAGCTTGCCCCCCTCCCACCATGTGCATCACTTTGCATTTCATTTTACATTTCATCTGCTATTTTATCACATTCTTCAGTTTTGCCATTTTACATAGTTGTCTTTAATGCCATGAATAGCTTAGTATCACCAAATCTTTTTTTCCATATCATTTTTAGTATATAGAACAGCACAAAGCTCTGATTCCTGGCAAGCTTACATTTCAGAGTTAGTAATTCATCTCTTTAATTCCTGGTCTCCCTTAGAACTGTTCTGACAATTGTCCCTTTCCACTTTTACCTCTACATTTAATAAGCTCTTCTACTATTGCAGCAGATCATTTGATGTCTCTTACAAGAAAAATATCTGTTGTAAGAGGCCTCTACTAAGCCTTTGCCAAATGTTCCTTTAATCCTAGTTATGTCCCTCCAATCTCTCTAGCTGACTTCATAATCTGGAAGAGGCTTCTCAGCAGATTTTTATACCTTCATACCTTTGTTTCTATGGCTCTTTTTTGGTCTTCTGCATTGCATTTTTACATGTAACTTCTCAGAATTTATAATGTTGTCTATTTTCCTCATTTGGGCAAAACTTCAGATTTTTGAAGGATATCTTTTCAACGATTGTCTTTATCCTACTGTGTAGGATAAAATGCTTTCAGTGTTTCAGCTTTCTTTCAGTATATGAAAAACTACAAACTATATAATAATACTCTTCCAATTGTTTTTCTTAGTCTTCTAAGTACAAAAAAAAAATTTTTATAGAAGAATGTCCCTTTTTTCCTTTACTGTATCTAATAATAACAACACTGCTTGCTCTGTCCTTTTAAATGTCCTATTGGATAAAAATTTTCTAACACTACTTTCCTTCTGAGAGACAAAAATCACCTAGGGGAATGCATCATTTTGAAAGGTGCTCTTTCAGAACTACCTGCCTTCCTTACTCTTGAATTTAAAACCTCAGATATAACAACCTCAAAGGGTTTAAAAATGTAGTAAAATGTCTTGATTTGATACATGCTACCTTCTTTCTCTGAGGTTCAAATAAAGTCTATCTGTCTAAAAACCATTATTCTGTTCTAGAATCATAAATCCCGCACATTGTCATACTGTTTGCTCATCCACATGATGAAGCTCTCTTTGTTTGTGCAGTTCTGCATGCAGTATGGGAAGCACTTGAGAGAATACCACAGCAGAGATGGAGTATTACTTATACAACTTTTGAAATCTTTTTCTCGAAGTGTTCACGCTTTCCCCATCTCATCATACACTCATTTGAATATAGGATAGCAATAACACCATTTCAGAATAACACAGCCACCTTTTCTTTTCTTTCTGTTATAACTACATCTGTTAGAATTTACTGATGCAGTTCTAACACACAAAATTCGTATTTGATACCCTAATTTAAAAATAATATATTCTCTGTATAGAAGTCTGTATATGCTGTTTCCCTTTTATAATTACTATAAGCTATCATTATTTGCTTTACATCTTCCACCCATGCCATATATTCACATTCTAACTTTACAGAGCAACTCAGTGTCCCCTCTTGTATGCTGTTTTTTGTTTCTTTTACAGGCAGCACTAGCATTCACCTGTGCCTCACAGTACTATAATTCTTTCACATTCTATGCTTTTCTAAAACCCAACATAATTTCCCTCCTTCTGTTCACATTTGCTACTGCATAGATTTCCTATTTTTTATGGTTTGAGTTTATTAAAAATGAATCCCTGCACCCCAAGCTACTAAAATTTATGCTATTATCATTTCATAGCATTTCCAGAAGAACAGGTCCAAACCGAAGTGTTAGCAAGGCACTCAAACTCGGAATTTGGCTCTGTGTCAAAACATATAATCTGCTGCATACAAATGACTGTTTAGAGAAAACTGAATGACAAATCCTTGAAACTTGCTATGCAAGGCTAACAGTTGTACCATTTAAAGCAGATGTTCACAAATTTGAATTCTTCATGCAGGTGAGAGCAGGGAACAAAGAGATTTGTAAAAAGCTAGAAGTAAGACCTTTAAGTATGATCATTTTCTACGTTATATTTGGGTAGAATTTTGCCACAGAAGAGATGGAATAAAGTCAAAACTGGCAGACCTAAAAGTAAATTGAGAAAACAGCCTTGTTGGCTATGATTTTCGTACTGTTTTGTCTAATAGTGAAATACATAGGAGACCTTGTACATTAGACAGCCTCTTGAACATGTTTGCTCCAAAGAAATCTCCTGCTTTATATTCTTGTTACACGCCAATGACTGTCAAGGTTGAATTTCTAATCCTTAGTGGTGAACTCTAAACATAGAAATATCAGTGACAGGGATCTTTACTTTCATAAAATTAGATACACATGTATCTTCTGATGAACTGACATAATTTATTTAAATTATATCAAAAATTAGAAGCATGTTACACTTAAATTATTTGGGGTGTCTGAAAATGAGCAGTCCTCAGGCTTCAAAAACTTGAATTTAAGAGGTTACTACTCTAGAATATTAGACTGAGGAGATGTACAAACTTCAGGTTTATGTCAGTTTTCCTTTAGCTGAATTTAATTGAAGGAGATTGGAGCTAAAAATCAAATTGTTTAAACTGTTGTTCAACATTTTATATATATATATTTGGTAGAAATACTGAATTTTTATTACATAAGAAATTTAGTTTACTTTTTATTGTTTACAGTCTATCAATAGAAGACAAATTCCTTATTGAAGAGGAGTTAATATGCTCTAAAAGAGAATCTTCACAGTGTAGCTAAAATGCAGTTTTGTGAATACACAAGTAATCCATTTGCTACAGTAAAAAAGTATTCAGATTAAAAGTATTTGGATGAAGTGCAAAAGAAAAGGGTAAAATAAAATAAACCGGAATGAGAAATCCAACATGAAATTTTTATCTATGAATGAAGTCTAGTCTAATATTTTGGATTTTTCTACCTTCAAGCTGGACAATAGGTTTCACAAATACTTCTACCACTGATTTAATGATGTCTTAACTTTTATCACCTCCAGTGCTACAGATAAGATTTCTCTTAGCTCAAGACAAACTCTAAGAGAATCACTTGATTTTGGATACAGAAAAGATACATTTAAAGCTTTATCTCTGTAGTCCCAGGAATGGCTGAAACACCTTTTATTTGATTGGATTTTTCTCCCTCTTCTTTTCTGGCAAAAGAAATCTTGGTATTGAGAAATATGTAGAAGGCTCAGTTTTGCTGTGTTCCTTAGTTAAAAATCCTGACTGGAGATTTGATTCTGGGAAGAAAGTGAAAACTATTCCATGTATAAAGTATACCAAAATAATCATAGAAGCCGCCATCACAGAAATTAAAGCAAAAAGTTGCTTGCTTGTTATCAAAGAAGGATGTACTATCAAGAAAATGCATGCTGTCTTAATTTGCAAGAGGACTTCAAGGTCTTTCATTTCAGCATTGAGAAATACCTGGTAACTATAGGTCGTGTACCCAGGCTTCCTATACAATACATAAGAAAATTAAGAAAATTTAAAATATGATCTGCCACTAAGAAGCCAATCAAGTTAACCAAAAAAAGAAAGAAAAAGTCAAGTGAAACTGAACTTTAAAGACAGTACATCTTACTACTAGGAAAAACATTCCTGAATTTCAGATTAGCGTGGAGGATGATACTATCTCTCAAATGGAAGTGCCCATGGTCTTTTCTAGTTCTCTTCATTATTTGAAAAGTCTATGTGCTCCCAGAGTTCTTGGAGATGTGCTCTGGGCTGAGCTTCACCTTCTGCCCACTTTGGAAGGGGGACTTGAATATACATCTTCCAGTTCACAAGAGAGTGATCTTTTGAGGTGGATCTCTCTTCTGGAGCTGAACAAATTACTATAATCGAGTGTCTAAAGAAGAAAATCAGTGCTCTGTCCTTAAAGTCCCCCATTTTACTTTCTGCCTATGTTTTAAATTAGAGCAAATTCAGTAACAATATCATCAAAGGACACCAAAGAATGGCAGTTAGTTAATCTAGAATTTCAAATAGCAGGATATTATATACTCAAGATAAATTCTGAGTCTGTAGAAACTTAGCCTTATCCTGTTAAAACTTCAACAAGAAAAAGAAATTCCTTGAATTCTTCTGCAATGTAAGAATATGCATTGTAATTTTTAGAAAGAAGCTGACATTCAGCATGTGAACACACACTGGCTGACTGTACAAGAACTTGTTCACCAGCCCATAATTGTAGAATGGTTATGAGATTAATCCCCACAGGAGAGGCACCAGAAAAATGCTCCACATGAAAATCTAGGCATGAAGAGCATTAACTGCCAGACTCTTCAGTGGTGCCTGTTTATGGTACGCTGCACCAATAGCAGTTTAACAATGACACTTGTGAAATTTAAATACCTCCATAGATACCAACAGGGAAGAGAAGCTTTGCAGATCTGCATTTTAGGCCTACGTATTTGTATACAGACTGTATCAAGAGTAAAGAGACCTGACATTTACATATTGAGGGCTTAAACTTCTTTCCCAGATTTGACAGTAGAGATACTGACAATTTTTTTCTGTGCAGAGTTCATAAATGGATCTTTAGAAAGTAAACAAGCTTAATTGCACATCTTAATATTATTCATTAGATGTCTGTTGCTCAGTATTAGACAAATCATCCTGCTATGATTACAAAATGGAATTTTAAATCTGTAAATCTAGGTTTTCATGTTAATTTCTAGATTACTCTTTTATATTCAAGGAATAACCTTTGTTTTTTCTTTTTTATTCTTCCATCATTCACAATAATAAGATTTTTTCTTACTTTAAATTTCTCTTTAAACATCAGGCTCTGTCTCAAAGTATGTGTTACAAACCACTGTTACAGCAATCATTACATGAGCAGCGCACCAAAATTCTGCTTTTCTGAACAGTCTTCATGTCAGGCAATAATCATCATCTTACAAAACAAATTCTACCTTCTTATTTTTTCCACTATCTAGCACTAATTTATTAGCCCAGAGACTGCAACAAAGATCTGTAGGGGTTTTTTTGAAATGGTTTGCCAAATTAAGCACTAGAATCCACAATTTTAACCAAAAACTAGTTTTGAATCCCCCTGCTTTCTTTTTTGTGAGCTCAGTCTGGAAACAGATGTGTGAGGCATGTCATATTTCTACATGTTTTCATATATAGACACACACACATAGATTCGCCTGTGCAAAAATACACACATTTTGCTATATTTATGGTGAGTGGGAGAGAGAATTCTGAAATGCAAACACAGATCTCATGCTGTTTAATTAGAATATGACTAAGATAATTTGAGTGACTATGACTTCATGAAGCAATAAAAAGAGGCCTTAAAAATCAGCAATACTTATATCCAGAAGGGATTTAATTCACAGCTCAAGCAAAACACATGAAGGTGAGAAAGCATCTGATACCACATAATCTAGAAGAAAATCTTTTCATGACTAAATAAGAGAATCTGCATTGATCAGAACTCCTGAATGGATATTTACGTGTATGCAGATTTAAAAGCCTGCAAACCAAGGATTGCTTGAAGTTCTTTCAGTATGGTAGTTCTGTCACAAAACACACAATTTATGTGGCATATTCACATTAGCAATACAGACAGAAATATTCATAATATGTCTATTTCTTCTTAGGCCATAAAGTCACCATGTTAGTAAGTTAAAAGCAAAAGGAAGAAAAATTATAAAAGTGGTAATTCTGCAATATAAAAAATGTTAAACCTGAGCCCCTACAAACCAGCTAGGGCAAAGGTTTTTTTGTTTGTTTCTTTCTCTCATTCTCCTCAAAACATACATACCCATGCTCCAACTAAATATTGTAAACAAGGTGTATGTTATATTATAGGAAGATATTATCGGAAACCAGATAGCTAGTACTGTCTTGACAGCTTAAAATATAGTTATAAATTTGGGGCTTTTTTGTCCACTTTACTCACAAGTCCTCATGACTTTAAGAAATGCCTGAAGTGGTAAACTTAATTCAAACCTATTATGTACAATAAAAGAAAAACCACAAAGGTATACAAATGAGAGATTACAATCAAAAGGAAATGTTCTCTAACTGCTGTAATTTACAGACATTTCAAATTACATTCACACTTAAATCTAAGAAGCGCATTCCTTAAAACTTCATAAATACTTCTGACCTTTAAATTTAAATATATGAATATGTATGTCTTGGTACAGAAACAACCAAATTACATAGAAAAGCTCACAGTAAAGTGGTTTAAACATTGTCAAGTACATTTAAAGCACAGAGGATAATATTTCCCAAATGTAAATACCATGTGTCCATCCCTACCTAATGCTCTATCTTCCTTTTCTGTGCAACATCAGGTTATACTACAACATTCCTATGTGATGTTTGACATTTTGGGGACAACATAAATAGCTTCACTTATTTTTATGTTGCCATTGACTAAACTTATTATTAGTTTGTATCTTTGTTGCTGTTCCCTCTTGTTTGTTAAGCTGCCAGAGGTTAATTTTTCCTAAACTTGCCTTTTGAGAAATTTAATCTACCAACTTGCTCCCTGCACTGAAGTCTGGAGTCTGGCTTCTTGAAGTTCATTGGTTTGGTTTTGTTGTTCTCTGATTTTCCCTTCTTTTCATCAGTTTCAAGAAGTTGGCCTCCATTTTCACATTCTCAAGGAAATCCCAGTACTTAGACAGAATCCATCTGAGATGTATTTTAGCTTTCCATACCAAGAAGCTGTAACGAAATCATCAGAAATCTGACAGATAGTTATTAGCTTGTTGCATTCCTTCTCCAAAAGATTTCTGAGAGTGTTCTATGCTTTTATTTAGTCTGTAGTTGCTCACAGAAAGCACCGTCTACCTGTCCTTCCTTGGCGGCATGTTGTGCAGCATCAATATAATAGTGCCTCTAATTTTTCTCCTCTAAATACTGTCTGTGGACTTTCAGCAGACCTCATTCCTTCTGCATTCTGAATTCCAGGCTAAGCATATACATCTTTTGATTTATAGAGCAACATACATCTTCCTTCTTATCTGTCTCTCCTTATATAGTAGTATTCCAGTCAGACAAGTTATTTCACTAGCATGTTACATCAAATAAGTCATAATTTCAACTGTGCATTAAGACTTTCAGCTCCTCTTGTTTGTTTCTCATTCTTACTGTATTAACATTTAGGCTGACTGAAAGGAAAAAAGTAGTGGACACAGACAGACCAAAATATAAGAAGTGGACAATGGCCTTGATGTTAAGGATTTCATAGATTTTCCTTTAAGCACTGAAGGTTTTTTTTAAGCAGATTACAAAATTAATTTTTATCCTCCAATTTGTTCAGTTTCCCTTTGCTCCATAGTAAACTTCTGTTTGGGACCTATGAAAGCATCCTTTCCACATCTGGCTTACACCTCTGTAACAGGATAAGCTCCTAGAACTGCTAAATTTTAATGACAGCTAGCAGCTCTCATTCAAAATCTGCTTTCTTCAAAGGGGTTGTTGTATCTGCACAATTGAATGACACTAGAAACATCTGTCTTTGCATCTATGTCCAAGCTGTGCTATGAGGAGCACTATAGATGAATTAATGATTTTTGAGAAATTAGAAGCAGATAGAGAAAATCCTTTTGCACCTTTTCTTCGGATCCACTGGTTGGAGTCACTTAACTATGTCAATCCTCTGCTGAGATTAAACAAGCCGAAATTATATGAGCGAGTCAAAGACAGAGCTCTGCTATGTACAGTGCACAATTAACAAAGAAAACAAAACAAAACCTTTTTTATTTCTTTGCCAATGTCCTCTCTTAGTGGATCTTCAGGGAATCTGTAGTGTAGGAGTTAGAAATATCAGATACAAAGTACAGCAAGTACTACTGCAGGTAGAACACAAGGTGGTTGAAAAATTAGAAAAATAACTTATGATTTAACACATCAGGGAAAAGTGCAAAAAATTGATCCATTTCCTCTTCTCACAAAAATTATTAAGACTTCTTGAACATGTACTGAAATACTTACCTGAAATGTCAATTCTCAGAAATTATAAGAATGCCAAGAAGTGCTTTGATGATATATTTAACAATAAAGATGTTGCAAATCATTTTATAAACATCCAGATTTCTATTTGCAAACTAAGATTACCACATTTGCACAGAGAAGGCAGCCAAAAATTCACAGATTATATCACTGAAGAAAATAAAAACCTTTATAACTGCATCAGGGATTTTCCCCCAATACAGTCCCAACTATTCTTGAAGGAGAGAGAGGTGAGAAATCCCCTTCTTTTATCTTATCAGAAATAAGTAAAGCTCAGTAACTTTCCATAGAGATCTAACTCCCCACTACCAAAAGGACCTGAAAACCTTTTTCTACCCCTTATTCAGAACTCTGTGCTTACTCTGGGATCACATTGCAAATGCTATTACTTCATATCTCTTTCTCAGCCCTGTGGTCTGCTGTTTTCTCCCACTTTTCCACAAAAGCACAGGCCCCTTTACTTCTTTGACAGTCAAAGTAATTTCTCAGCTTCCACAACTCATTTATTATTTACTCCATGATGCAGGCAAATCTGTAAGGCAATGCCCTCCACTGATTAAGTGCCTATAGAACAAAGAGGTGGTTCTCTGTCTGACCACTGAGAGAAACGGTAGCTGCTATACCCAGGACACTAATCATTTCCTGCTCAGGACAGAAACCCTGCTAGAGATGGTTAAGACTCATCTATTCCCCTTTTGTTTTCAGACACCATGTTTTTTCATACTTTTGTTTCTCCTCTCCCCAGAATGTGGGATGAGGGGATGTGTCAGATGAGCTTCCTCCCCAAAACATGAATGTTTCCTCCCCAAGACAGACAAGAATATATTTCCTTTTTTTCAAGTCCCTGTCCTAACCTTTACATATCTGAGCATAATAGCACATCTGAAAAGGATATATGAACACACATGATTTGGTAGTAAAACCAAACCCATTCAAGATATACAAATCTGAAAATCCCTAAAGAATAAAAACCAAACAACCCAAAACAAAACAAAGAAAAAATCCCACACCTTGTAGATGCTCCCTTAAAGATAAATACAACTCAAAACCAATTCCTTTTAGACTTTCTGCATGACTACTCTTATGTTATACTTCTTTTGTTTTACATCACAAAAGGAATTTGAATTTGAAATGAAGATCTTTGTGACCATAGATTCTGTCTAATCAGGCCAGCTTCCCCACTGCATACCAAAAACTTTATTGGGGCTTCACTAACTGGTCTGGAAAGAGTAATAGCATCACAGTCAAAGGATTATGGCCAGAGCTCAGGCAAGGAGCAATACCAGAAATTATTCACAGATGAATGTTTACAAATGCAAATCTCATTAAAAAAAAAAAAAAAACAAACCATGAAAATGCAGATGTGTATCTATAGCTCATTTTATAGCACAGCCTGACCATTACTATTGTGCCTTAATTCTAATAGAGAAAAGTGTGGGTCACGTCCAATCCATGGCCAACTTTCATCCTCAGTTGACCGGTTGAAAAAGTTTTAAGGAGTTAGTTTAAATAAATTCATTTAAATTCAGGTAATTTTTCTATTTTCATGATTGTTCATGATTGCAGTTTAAATGGAGATTTATTAAGGTCGGCTAAAAATGGAGTTTAGTTAAGCTAAGGAATCAAGAACACGCGTACAGAAGTTGCTCAAATTGTCTGACATGCTTTAATTAAATTAATTCATGTCTGTCTGTACACAAGCTCCTTACCTAGTAACACATCTATCACCAGTCAGAGGAAATGCTATCAAAAATTACTTTCTCAGGGACACACACAGACAGAGATTATATTGATTGATACTATCATGAGGCTGGACAACCAACCATTTCCCTGTGCATGTGAGATGGCATTAAAGATTCTGATAACCCAAAGAGAATAAGAAGGATGTTTATGGCAGAGGTAGACACACATCTGTGGAGTGAATAGAAACTGTTCTGCAGCCTAGAGCTCCTCGTTGCAACAGTTGGGTAGAACTCACAAAACCTTATGACAGGTAAATCGTGATCATCTATCCACATGTTCCTGATCTGGAGCAAAGTAAAACAAATGGTCATGAATCACCACTGAAAGCTATGCCAGTTGTTTTACTTTGCCCTGAAAGGAGTAGGAGCTGTTACTGTGTTACTACTTACCCCAGCTAGTGGTGTAATAACCATAAGAAAGGGTGATAACATCCTATGCTATCTTACTGAAATCTAGAGTCTGACATTTAACTGTATTGTGCATCTTAGGATAGTGCATGGAAAGGGCAATGAATGCCATTATAAATAGAGCTAGCATGAAAACTTTTGCATAAGGTTATTTATGCACACCTGGTTTTGTTTTGGTTTGTGTTTGTTTTGGTTTGGGATTTTTCTTTTTTGGTGAAGAATGCCTATAACTAAACAAACTCATACTGTGGACAAAATATAAAAGTACAGGGATCATGACCTCTTCAGATTAAAAGTCTGTATAACCCCATCTTTCTGCTTTTCACAGTGGCAAACACCAGATGACCATGGAAGAGCAGAAGAACACAACAAGAGCACAGATGTTTTCCCTGCATAATATCCCAGACTCCAGCAACTTCCAGTTCAGGGACACTATAAGCCAAAGTAATGACCCTGTATTCAATTGCCTTTGATAGTTTTCTTTGTCATGAATTAAATCACCTGAAACCTGTATAAACTACATCAGCTAGAAAACTGCTTTCAGATAAATGAATGTTTTTCATATAAATACATATAAATTTGAACTCTATGTTTAAACTTCAAAGAAACGGAAAGTACAGGTACTAGAATAAGTCCCTTTTTACATTCCAAATTTTAAGTGTTTATTTTGCTTCAATGTATATCACTTTAATGTATACAGATGAACAAAACATAAATGTAATCCCTTTCAATTTATAGATTATAAAAATGACTGCCAAATTGCAATTACGAAGACTTTGCCTCTGTTGAAGAAAGAAAACAAAATTACCCAGACTTTATTTTAATATACCAATGTATTGGCTGAACTTAAACTAGATTTTCCATTTATATCAAATCCTGTCTAGAAAAAATGGAAGGATAAACACATAAACCGATATCATCATCATTAAAAAGCT
This sequence comes from Aegotheles bennettii, assembly GCA_013398125.1. NCBI lineage: Eukaryota > Metazoa > Chordata > Aves > Caprimulgiformes > Aegothelidae > Aegotheles > Aegotheles bennettii. The sequence goes on from VZRW01005200.1 coordinate 43,780, forward strand.
ATTTCTTGAAGCACAACTGAAGTAATTTATTTTTATTTCTTCTTAGGGATGGGCCAACATGAGACAGAACAAGAAAAGTAACTGAATATTTTGGTAAAAAGGAAAAAATTCATGCTAAAGTAAATACCCCATGAACATTTTTCTACAGTAAGCCAAAGATTCAAATAATCACTATTCTAGTCTATACAATTTAGACTGATAAATAAATGTCATGCTATATTGTAGGCTATTGGAATCTAAAGAGACTATATTGTAAAAAGTCTCTCTCTAAGCTTATAGATAAGACAGAATCTGAGTAATATAGTAGAGGGAGTAAGAGAGGTAGAAAATACTGGTAATGGCAGGTCATTAAATTTGTTTGACTGAAAGGCTTTTGGAATACATCATGTCTTTTTCTCCCTAGAAAAAGAGATCTACTTGCTTGATGAAGAGTGAAGAGAATTCACGGAGGGTTTGGTATTTGCCTTTGAAGAAACTTTTAATATTTTTCATGAGACTACAAGACTGCACCTATCTATGATCTTTTCTCTTTATAGGAATTTTCTCATGATTGAAATGAAGAGATAAAATCAGTAATGTACCACCTTGAGAATGGCAAAAGAGACAGATACTCATTCATTGTAAAAAAAGTGTTAATCTGATGGAGTCTACCAGAAGTAAATAGGAAAGCCTATCTATATCTCTCAGCTTGGTGAATTTCAAGTATCCCTGACAAAAATAAGTCAACAATTCAGAAATCAGTGCTGAGGTTGTTAAACATTTCCTTGTATCTGGAAGAACAGACAAATCAAACGCAGAAAATAAAAGAGAAAAATACCAAGTTAACAAGTGGAAATAGAACTATTATGCTTACAGAAACAGGTGAAACACACTTGCAAGATGACATACATTAAAAAAAAAGCAAATTCATGGTTTTATGCATTCTTGTAAGACCAACATAGTGCAGGCCTATAAAATGTTGGGGACCTCACAAAACAATTATGACAACAGACAGAAAACCCAAACCACATAATGCATTGTGATTGAAGAATTACAAAAGATAAAGTTGATCTTTCTAACATGAAACATGTCAAATTGAGTCTTTGTTCTGCTATGCTTGTTTGCTGATAAATTTGAGTATAAAACAACATGAGAAATTCTAACTTTGAATAAATGCCAAAATCACACTTCTATTTTAAAAAACAGTTGCTGAGTGTTAATATATGACCAGATGACCACTCAGGTCCCACAGAACAGAGCAGATGATATGGGTGTCATGTATGGCTCAAAATGTTTTTAGATTAACTGTTCACAGCCTTACGAGCAAGCAAGAACCTCTGAAGTAAACTGCTTTTCATTTACATCCAAAGAGAAGAAAATACTGCACAATCTTGAACACACAACAAAACTCCTTACAAACATCAAAGGTTCTTTTATTAAAAGAATATTTCATACAATATAACAACATTTTAAAATGGTTTCAGTATCAACCCTGGGCACTTGATTGGAAAGTGTATTCAAGACTATAAAAAATTTTGTAAACGTGAAGTCTTCTAACAGCCCTCCAGTATATTCCCTCTGTTTCAGCTTCTAATTTAAAATTGCTTACATCAATTACAAAATTCAAAATAATCACTGTGATCAGACTTGATTGCCTACATAATCCAGACCAAATGATTGCTCAGATTTAATTGTCATTTGAATGAGAAAACGTATTCTTGAAATATCCAAGGTTGATTTAAAATGTTGCCACAATGAAGACTCCACTAGGACAACTAGTTCTGTGATTGACTACACTCAAATTTTGAAAAAAAAAAAAAAATGTACCTCAATCATCTGAATTTGTCTTGATTCAGTGTTCAGCCATTTAATCCTGTCTGAATTTCAGTCTGCTCTAATCAGTTTGATTGAATCCTTTCATGACAAGTCATATTGCCTGAACATTTTCTGATTTTTCATCATTCTTGAACTTCTATCTCCATAACTCAACACAGGACTCCAGTAACACTCTGCAGCACTCACAAATTGAAAAATAAATGGAGTAGGAAGCATATTCTAGCACTGGCCTTTTTACAAATCCACATGACTGCTGATTTTCTATCAGAGCTCACAACTGTTTCAAAAGTGCAGTAATTTTGTGGCACAATTGACATCCCCTTAAATAATAGCATATAAAAGTTATAACTCTCCTTTGGGAAAATCCATTTATATTAAAATAATCAATAGCATAATACAAATGCTCATGATCTCTTTGAATTTTATTCCACAGGGCCAAGTTCAAACATTCCTTTATGTTTTTTCCCATTTTATTTCTGGGACATTGCCTTCGAGCTTAAATGATTGACTCTGCTTTTTAGAGCTGTGTAAGATAGTCAATTATAGCAATAGTCCAAATGCTCTACATAAATTAATAAAGGATCAGACATGAGTTGTTTTAGTATGAAAATAGGCAGAATTGTCTTATATCAGACTTCCCTGAGAAAAGACATCTCACTGTACATGAATGTATCTAGAAGATACATCCTGTATCTAGAAGATTCGCCAAGTACTTCTACACAAAGTAGCCATGAGATACATCAGCCACAGCTGGAAAAGCAAGCAATTTTCCTTCTAAGATTAGAGATATATGCAAAACATTGTAGTTGACATGCTGGTGGGAAGGGATGCCACCCAGAAGAACTTTGACAGGCTGGAGAGGTGTGCCTATACAAACCAAATCAAGATCAACAAGGACAAGTGCAAGGTTCTGCACATGGGTCAGGGCAGTGCTAAGCCCAGGTACAGGCTGGGTGGAGAATGGATTGAGAACAGCCCTGAGAAGAAGGACTTAGGGGTTTGGGTTGATGAAATCAAAGCTCAAAAAAGTCAGCAATGTTCTTCTGCTGCCCAGAAAGCAAACAGTATCCTGGGCTACATCAAAAGAAGAGTGGCCAGTAGGTCGAGGGAGGTGATTCTCCCTCTCTGCTCTGCTCTCGTGATACCACACCTGGAGTACTGTGTTCTTAAGTCCCCAAAATAACAAGGGCATGGATATGTTGGGGTGAGTCCAGAGGAGGGCCATGAAGATGATCAGGGGGCTGGAGCACGTCTCCTATGAAGACAGGCTGAGAGCTTTCAAGGAGACCTTATAGCAGCCTTCCAGTACCTGAAGAGGGCCTGCAGGAAAGCAGGAGAAGGACTTTTTACAAGGAAATGTAGTGATAAGATGAGGGGGAGTGGTTTCAAAATGAAAGAGGATAGATTTATATTGGATATTGGAAAGAAATTCTTTCCTCTGAAGGTGGTGAAACACTGACACAGGTTGTCCAGGGGAGTTATGGATGCCCCATCCCTGGAAATGTTCAAGGCCAGGTTGGATGGGGCTCTCTGAGCAACCTGATCTAGTGGGAGGTGTCCCTGTCCACGGCAGAGGTTGGAACTAGATGATCTTTATGGACCCTTCTAACCCAAATCATTCTATAATTCTATGATTCTGTGAAAACACCTAACCAGAGAGCTTACATCTCCTTTCTTTTAAGAACCAGACCACACCAGATTAAATTGTTCATGTCTTTTAAGCAAAAAGTGCTTCAGATATTTCACAACAGATAAACCTTAGATAGTGGAGTATTTGTTACAAATACTTATGTCAGATATTAGTCGGAACACAGAGTTTAATATTCTTGTTTTGTTTCAGTAGCCCTGTGGCGTTTTGAATGATCAAAAGTGAATAAGACCTCAGTTTCATAGTTCTGCTATCTAAAAATAATGTCTTTATTGATGCAGTAGAAGCTCTGAATTCCTCTGTATCTTCATATTAGGACAGTACTAAATGAACTACTTGAAAGGCAGTTAGATTTCCTGCACAAGTAACGTTTTAAAAATGAATAATATTCAGAAATGGGTATCATGGACCTTGCGCTGAGCACAAAATCTTAGTTTTCTATTTTCATCTCCTGTTTTGCGCCATTATCTAACTGCAGAGCAAGTTTGCGTTATCTGATTGATATTGCAAGTAGTGAAATCAGCTTGTGCAGCAAGCATACAAAAAGTCTGCTACCAGCAAAACATTTGGATAGTGTTTGATGGTGAGATCTCTCATCTGCACCTGCATCTGGAGAGATATAGAAGCTTATGAACTGGAAAGAAACAACACAGATTGGAGAGAGATTCTGAGAAATCAGAATCAAGGTAAAGTCAGAAAAAGGAGAAAGTAACGGAGGCTTCCTGACTCCAGAAAAGATGGCCCGTGTCTTCAGGGTTTCCAGTCACAGACAGAGCAAAATCAAGCCTTGGGGTCTGTGACCCAAACATGGAAGCAATCATTCTCCTTGATGTATTACTGCTGCTTCTCCTTTCATTAGTACAGTTTCTAACCAAAACACACACAAGCCATGTTTGCAAATGATCTGCAGGAGGACTGCAGGAAAAATGTATTTCAGCAACTCTGTGTTTTAAATTTAGATTTGACAGACTTAAACCGAAAGACTCAAATCATACAACAACATGACCTCCCAAGAAAAAACACAAATTTACTGACTCATCACTAGCATGATAATTGTCATTTATTAGAATGCCTTAAAGCAGCAATCTTTTATATCAGGCTTAAATCAATCTAATTTTTAAAGGGCAACATTCAATATGAGGATTACATAATTTTTGAAGGTGCCCTACTCAACTCAACTCTATTATATTTTTTCTCCAATATGCTGTCACAATACACAAGGAAAAAGCAGACAGCTGATTGATTGAAGAAAAGAGGCTAATTCTATTTGTGTGGAGCTGAAGAACTCTGACTTGACATGTGTTGTGGTTTGAGGTGGCAGACAAACCTTATGGCTTTGCTGCAAGGACCCAAAGAGGGAGGGGTGAAGTTTAGGACCCTTTTTGAAAAGGGGTCTGGGGTATCGGTATTCCCTCCCATTTCCTGCCAAGCTCTATAAAGCCAGGAGGACAGGAAGTCCTCTCCCCTCTCTTTCCTTTCTGCTCATTCCTGATTCCCACGTGGAGCCAACCCGGAGGAGAGGCCCAGCCTTTTGTTACCATCTCTCCACATGCTCTGCGGGATCCGAATGCATCGGGTGCTGGGGGGGCTTTGGACTCCTTTTTCCCCATCGGCTTTTGCAGTGGAGGACTTTTCGGGAGCTTGTATCGGCAGTCGTCGGAGTCGGGTTGTATATATTTGTATATATATTCTTCCCTTTTCCCCCACCTGTTACTCTCCCTCCCTGTTCCATTAAATCTATTATAGTTTTAATTTCCAACCGTTGAGCCTTTATTCCTTACTCTCCTTCCATTTCCTGAGGGAAGTGGAGGGGAGTGGCAGAAGCAAACTCTGTCTCTGAGTTGTGGCTTGCCCTGGCCGTTCTAAACCGAGACAACATGTAATCAGAGAACAGATTAAAACATGTTTACTAAAAATCAATAGGCCTATTTAACTAGTAACAATATAGCACAGTATAATTGCCATTGCAAGCCTAGCAGGTTTCTGTTCCCCTCCTTTGCCCCCAAAAATGCAGTATCTTTGACAGAAGGTAAAGAGAAAGGGAAAGGTCACAGGACCTACTGTCCTTCCCGCTTCTTTGTTCTCACCCTCTGTGCAGTCCCACAAGGAAGGGTTCATTGCACTGCTCCCCACAGCCCTTCCTGACACTTTTAAGTCCACTTTCAGCAATAAAAAACAGGGCACACAACTGCATATAGAAACAAATCACAAATTGTCACTTTGTAAACCAGCAAGACATATGTCAGGGTATCTCATGAACAGTCTCACTGGGGATCTCAGAGTACACCGATGTGGTCACAAAGTGATTAGTCACAGGTTATTTTTGAATCTCCAGTCTGCTGCACAGACTGCTATTGCAACTATTAAAGCATGAAATGTTTGCACTCATTTTCATTCCTGTGCTTCATGGAACATTTAATGCCAACTATAAAATCATTTAAAAGGCAATTGAGTTTTCAGCTGAGAAAAATAAGATGACTCCCGAACAGTATCATTGTATTGACAGGGTGTCGAGTAAAGAACAGCTTAAACACAAATAGAATGTGAATTCTTAAGGCATTGACAGATTTTTAAAAGTATTTTTGGAAATAAACGTGTAATAACAGCTATGTAGGTATTCATTCTCTGCCTTCCATTGAAGTCTTCCCCTGAAAGGATGACATTATAAAGACCTGCAACATTTTCCAGTTTAAGACTGTTCCTAAAATGATAGGATTACCATTTGCCACACAACACTAAAAGTCTTTGTATGCAATCAACCAGACATAGCCAAATAGCTTAGATACCACCTAGAATGGTTACAAAACTAGTTAAGATAGCAAAGTTGTCCTTTATACAAGCTACATCTCATAGTTAGGAAATGATGTACCTATTCTTCTTCTTTTGTTAGAAATCAGATCGGTAACTAAATTGACAATATTCACTGCACAGATAAAATAAACTCTCACATGATGAAAATAAGTTAGAAATTCTGCCTGAAATCACAGAAGTCCCCATAAAAAATCAGCAAGCTAATTATTAATGAAACTGCATTGTGCTTTACCATCGATTCTTGAGACTAGAAGGGCACTATTTGTATTCTTTCCATTCAAATCTGGGAAATAAATATTATTTGAGAAATTCCACTTAAAAAAACTCAGTGGCCTTAATTAGTATCCTCAGTATACTCGTAGATAAGCAAACAAAAGTTGTGGTTAGTGTTACCTGGCCTTCATCCTACATTGGATGCTACATGTAGATGGGAAGCATACACAGCTACAGTTTTATTAGTGTTTAGAAATATAATTTGAGGAAATCCTTTGGCCTCCCTATTGCCTAATTTAATCCATTTTGAATGTCTAGTCTACTCCCAGGTCTTCACCCATTATCATAATATACGTGTTAGCTACATGATTAATCTGCAACATAATTCCTTGATAAAGAAGCTGGAAGGGTAGTTTGATATTGCAAAATAAATGATGGTTTTAGCTCAGAATAATGACTATTCAGAAGTACAACAAGATTCCATGTATCATGTTGGATTTTAAGTGTATGGAATGATTAACTGCCCCAGATACTAACACAGTGAACCCATGCCTTTTCAGGGAAACACTGGGAAAAAAAAATAAAACTGAGGACTGTGGGAAATGTGACAGCATCTACAATCAAGAAAAAATGTCAGGTTTATCCTATATCATTTGTCCATACCATTTTCCCTTCATTTACAGAATTGTCTCATTTTAAAGCAAGAGCCATAAATGGTCTCACACTCCAAAAGGCAATCAAATCACCTACAAAGATATAAAAAAGCATTAATTTTTTGCAGAACAAATACCTTTACTCTTAATGCCTTTGCTATTTGAGTAGAACTTTTTCCAGCAAAAATAAGTACTTGAAAGAATTGAAAAGACTACCTGACACAGCAACAGGCAAAAGTGGAAGGTGAAGCACAGACAAATTTTCAGTTAATAATTTAACTAAGAGGTAATGCTTGGAATTAGAGCACTATTCCCAGGCCAGCCTTCTAAAAGCAAAAAATATTGTGCCTGGAGGTAATTAACAAGCCTTTCCCTTTGAAATGCTTTCATCCATGATTACTCATGCTTTGCAGGCAGTTCAATTTCAAAAGAAATATGCTGTATGAATTACTTAATTTTATTTATGAATTGGGAATATCTAAACACCTCCCTGTTTTATTATTGAAGCACATTTGTATTAGGCTGGACCAGTTACCAGAGAAGTATCACCATCACTAATAGCTACACAAGGCAGTAAAAACAAAACAAAACAACCACGCATGTGAAACAAGAAAAGAAATTATTGTTGAGGCTTCCTGTTGCCTTTTTTCTGTGGTTCAGTCTCCACTTTCTGAATCAGTGTGTTAGTTATGGAAGTTTTTAAAACTTCCCCTCATATAGTAATACATATTTACAAACCACTTTCATAGAATGGTTTGGGTTGGAAGGGATCTTTAAAGGTCATCTAGTCCAATGAGCAGAGACATCTTCAACTAGATCAGGTTGCTCAGAACCCTGTCCAACCTGCAAGTCAGCACCCTTTTTAAGGTAGAAAAAAGTGTTTAAATTTAAGCAGACCATATAAACACAGTGCACTGCTGGTGATGCACTGTGCCTGAGCTGACTACCAACTGATTCCTTTGTTCTTATATTTTAACCCTACTGCCACCTTGTCATTACACTTTCTTAACATAAAGATGTTGCTACTGAATCTGTGTTTAGAGCTGCATTAAGGATTCAAACCAGTTGAAGGATCCAACTGACATTATATAAATTCAGACTACAAGTAATAACTACAAGAAGCTTAAATAACCATTGGAATATTTATTAGGGACACACTTGATTTTATGTTAGTTCAAGTTTTTATTCCAGGCTGGTTGATTTTCTGTATGCTCTGGGTTCAGTGCAAGACTTACTGTGGACTGCTAGAGTTTGTGTTATGAGGGTTGGCTAATGTGACCCTAATGGTGCCTTCTAGCCTTTGAAAGTATGTTGTTTATATACAATGCATATTACAAATATATAATGGTCATGTCTTTAGCTTTTAGTACTGATGTTATTTAGTTATGACTACAAGCTTCTAGTCATTGTACAGCTGCAACTTTTAATAAATAAATGTAAATAATCCATGAACTCCAGACCAACCTTCACAATAACCCATGCATTGTGTAGTCTCATTAGCGCAGTAATGTGCTGTAAAAGGTAATTGTTGGTTATCAATGGCTGCTCTGAAATCCACTCTCTAAGAGCTCTTAGCAAAACTTTCATCTCTAAAACCTCTAAGCTTGTACCAGGAGACCAACAAGAACAAACTAAAATCCTCTTCTGGAAAGCAACACACAATGCCAAGGACAATAACCTAACTTCACATGTTCTTATGAGCAGAACAGTAAGATCAGAGGAACAAACTACCCCCTAACAGCTGAGGAGTTTCTCTTGGCCCAAGCAGAAGGATATGGATTGCATCAGTTAAAATTCTAAGGTAACAAAAGGCAGCGACTGGGAGAAAAGATGCAGTTTTAGAAACAGACTGGAGAGACACCTCAAACAGAACATCTCTTTGTCAGGAGTAGTACAACCAAGGGGCTCACTAGGATATCAGCACTTTTACTTACGAACCCCCAGGTTCTCTTCCTTCAGTAAAGCATGTATTTTTCCTTTCAGCACATTACCTAGATATTGAGTGAGATCTGATTTGGTTCAGGAAAATAAATAACATCTATGCAAGAGAGCTGAGCTAGGAAGGAACACAGTGAAAGTAAATATTTGTCTTAATTTTACATTTCTAATGAAGTTACGCTGCTTTAGATGATTAATGAGTGAGGAAATTACAAAAAGCTGATCACGTTGCTGCTGATTTTCCTGTGTTTTCTATTACAAGCAGCACCTCATTAAAACAACAAAACTGAATCAGACTATGCCCACGAGTTTAGGATGGCTTAGCAACAACTCTAACTGTAAAATTATAAAGAAGTTTGCTTTGTTGCTGTAGTCAAAGCTGGATTTTAGGAAATCACACCACCTCCCTGACATTTCTCTGTCTTAGAGGGAGTGCAACAGCAAGTCCAATTTTTCTCTGTACTTTAATTTATGAATGTGTAGCAGAAGAATAAATTTGCTATCTTGGTAAGTTTGTAAACTGCCTCAAGTAATACACTGGCCCTTCACAACTTTAGGACTACTGGTCCTTGGAGACCATCTTGGGCATAGTGATCACAAACTGATTAGTTTTCAATTCTTGGAGAAGT
>VZRW01005203.1:0-43971 GCA_013398125.1 Aegotheles bennettii
ACAATTGGCCTTGGCCCATGGATGCAGCATGTCCAGATCCCTTTGTAAAGCCTTCCTACCGTCAGACAGATCAGCACTCCTGCCCAGCTTGGTGTCACTTGCAAACTTATTGAGGGTGCACTCAGTAAGTGTGGGTGGACCCTTGTCCAGATAATTGATAAAGATATTAAAGAGAACTGGCCCAAATACTGAGCCCTAGGGAACAGCACTTGTGACCAGCCGCCAGCTGGATTTAACTCCATTCACCACAACTCTTTAGGACCACCCAGCCAGCCAGTTTTTCACCCAAAGAAGCGTACACTGGTGCAAGCCAGACAGCCTTAGATTTAGTTTAAAGGAAGAAATTATTTACAATAAGAGTTGTGAGACACTGGAACAAGATGCCCAGAGAAGCTGGAGATGTCTCATTCTAGGAAACATTCAAAGTCAGATTGGATGGGGCTTTGAGCAACCTGATCTAGTGAAAAGTGTCTCTACCTATGTCAGAGGAGTTGGACCAGATGATCTTCCAAGCCAAACCATTCTATGATTCTATGATATTATCATTATTATTAGATTATTATAAGGTTTCAGATGATTTAATAGGCTTCTCTGTCTTTCTAGGTGGTTTTCTTTTCCTTTACCTGAGTTAGCCCTTATTGTGTATTTACTTGCTTTGTGATCCAGAGAACAAAAAATAAATGCTCTAATTGAAAGCTTTAAGTACTTTTATCACTCATCAGGTAAGCAAAAATAAATAATAAAAAAGGAATATCTTTTTCGAAGGTAGAATGGAAAGAAAAAAGACAGCAATTAACCAAGCATGAGTTTCTGGCGATTGCTACATTCAGCTCATATTATTCAAAGATATCAAATATTTTTCATACTGTCCCACCTCATCTACCTGATAGGCCTACAGTGTTGTAGTTTTGAGTGGAGTCAGAGCCTGAATTATTTTGCCTTTAGAAACTCTGTTTTACTTTTTTTTTGTTTACTTTATTTTTTATCTTTTATTATAATTGGCTGGGGTTTTTTGCCAGTTAACACATTCTTATGAAGGTTGGAGCTTTGGGCTACGAAATGCAACAGAGATCGGTGTTGTAGACTGTGCCATTAACCTCAGATAGCCCATTTCATCTCTTCTGTATGTATTTTTTCTTTCTAGATAATGATCATTTGGATGGTAATTACTTTAAGGAATCAATTTATCTCCTTATCCATTGTCACAGTTTTAGCCAATAACAAGGTGACAGATCCCCTCACTATCCTCCTAGGGGAAGATAAAAACGGAATAAGGGAGGGAGACTTTAAGGTTGGGAAAAAAATCACCGGTGGTCACAGGTTAAGTGTAGAAAATTTTTATTATTTCAAAGACCAACCATAAGTTCAACTACAGTATTGAGTATCAATAGTGTTAAGATTGTGCATAGTTAGCTTGCATCTGAGAAGTTACTGTGATAAATTACAAGGTCCCTGGGGAAAACAGTGCATATCTCCATCTATATTTATTATTTTGAGCATGATATTTACCCTGAGAAACATGTATTTTCTCTAAATGCCACACTTTCACTTAAAGATATGAAAAGGAATACAAAATTAATGTACTTTTTTGTCTGAATGTTATTTGTAAGTTGAACTAAGTGATGTTTTCATCACACAAATTGGCACTACAGAGTGCTGTTTTTTAAATTGGGAAGGTCCGTGATGAAAGCCACTAACTCATGCCCTTGACTAAAGTGAAAAGCCGAGAAAATTCATGTCTTTTTCATCTGAGAAAAAAGTTCTTAAAATTGGGTAAAACTGTATTATGGTCTTATGAAAATAAACAAATAAGCACATTTCTTGCTGCAGTGATATGGAAAAGAAGAAATTGAAGGAGCAAACAGAAGCTGGGACTCTAGACCAGGAGGAAAACTGCAGAGCACTTCACCTTTGCTTGTTGAGTTGCTTTTTTTAGTGTTTTGGGGAGGTTTTTTGAGCATTGCCTCTGAGGTTTTGTGGAATAATTAAACTCGTGGTTCTGTTTTCTAATGTACAGTACATAAATCTGCAAAAGCTATTGGGCAAATTCTGCTGTCTTTCACCTCAGATCAGCAGCCCTCAGATCATTAATCATGTATTATAAGCTTTAATAGACTAAGTGTTTTAAAGACATCTGCTAAGTCTCAAAGGATAGAGTTCAGACCTTGCATTTCAGAGATTTCTATATTAGAGCAATAATGATGTTTGGAGAAAAACAGTCCCCCAAAAAAAGCTTTGCCTCTCCCTCTGGTTCAAGAGACACCTGTTATGTTGCAAGAGAGCATGATCATACAAGTTATAAATAACTGGAGACCAAGGTAGTTAAGCTCACCATGTATTAACATGTCTTCTTATATGCAATGATTGTCAGCATCAGTACTTGCTCAGGCAGCGAGCACATAAAGATAGATCTGCTTTGCATGAATTGATTGTGTGAACAAAACACAGTTTTGACCTGAACAGCATGTCATGCGTGCATGAAAATCACTATAGGTAACTAGCCTTTTGCTTGTTTAGTTTGTCTGATTCAGTCACTCAAGCACATAGTTTGGTGAAAGCTGTTGTTCCGTGTCTTGCACAGAAGAGATAAAATTAGGTCTTTCTCACATTGACATTTTAAGGAGGCTCTATGCCAGACTTGGAAGCTGATTCCGAGTTACATTAGTGAGTCATAGATATTGGTTGTAAATGAACCTTTGCACTTGTTACTTGTTCACTTGTTATTTTTTCCCCTGGATAGTCTACTGTGGGGTGGTAGCTTCTCAGATTATACAAGGAAACACTTCAACAGTGGAAAGGGAGCATAAGGGCATGCAGGCTCTTGGTTATGGCTACAGGTTTGCTTCCAAACAGACAGCAATGGGAAATGGCAGGCTACAAAGCTGCAGGATGCTTTTGCCCATGTCGTGTTATGGATTAACCCTCCATAAAAGCAAGTTCTTGAGCTAAACACTTGTCCTCTGACTCTCGTATTTACTCTTTGGCACAGAGAGTGCAGTCAGAAAGTTCAGTAGCTGATGTGTCCTGGTGCTGCTGTATCTTAGCTGTTTGAAAGTGCTCTACCTAAAATGTATGAGATCGGGATGAATTCTGTCTTGTCCCACACTTTTGTAGGAAGCACCCCAACTGCCAGGCTGTGTAGCATGACTGCATGTGAATTGTCTTTCCATTTTCTAAAAATAGCAAAGCAGCAGCTGAAAGCTGGGTGTTCTTGCCCTTAGGTTGAGGAGTCACTTTCCTACTGTCCAAGTGATATTTAAGAGGGCTATCAAGGGTGGAGGCAGGTGGACAGCCACCTTGGAAAACCCTCCAGCCTGGCACATGTCCTGCTAAGATGTCCACCCGTGAGGTAGGAGGCACAGCTGAAACGTTACTCTCTTCTGAGTCAGGGCAGTGAGTGGTGGTACACAATTTTCCCATGCTGATTGAAACTGGTGGGTCTCGGTTATCAGCCCCTAAATCCTTATTTGCTGGAACAATCACAGGTCTATGATGTGATTCTTTGCTCTTGGAATGTGAAGAAAAAGCGCTTTGCAGTATGGCAGGTTAGGTGCAAGGGTGTGAGATGTCACTGGTGCCCTCAGGCAAAAGAGAGGCTTGGACCTGGTAGTACCACGTGAGTGCTTTAGTACATGGGTGTGGAGGAAAATGTCAGCTGGAGGGTTGCTGCTCATTTCCTATGTTTTTCTTACAATACTTGAACAAAATGGTTCATGCTGAGTCAAATTTTTCATAGGAGATGATTTTTCTTCCTGGCTTTATGTATTGGTTAGCAAAAAAATGTAATAAAATAAATAATAAAAATATTTGAATGTAATTCAGACTGATTTCCCCTTTCCTCCCCTCCCTGCATTTCTCAGTTTGGTACTGAACACAATGGTTACTCTTCCAGCCCTTTGAGGCCTGGACTAAAGCCAAGAAAATGAATGAAAAGGTAAACAGAGGCAAAGAAAAGTTGAGATAGATGATCAGGGACACAAAACAGGTTCCTGGCAGAATGTGGAACTGAGTCCTCTTGCTTTCTGCAGAGTCCAAGCTTTCCTTAAAAGGGAAACTGAAGGAAATAGGTCAACTCAAATACCATTAAATCATGCTGTATGAAAATGTACTCCCTCATCTCTAAGCTGTGAGATGACACAGAGTTTTTAAATCTAATTTTACTGATGAGTATCTGTGATGTGTGAGGAGGGTCCCTGGGACCTGAACAGTGTTCCCTGCTTGGTGTGACTGATTTTCTAACAGCTTTTGCAGCACATCTGCCCTCAGCTCTTTGGTTTCTTTTCTTTTTTTTTTTTTTTTAAGGAAACCTGAGTCATTTTGAGTCATTGACACTTTTTATCCTCTCCTCACTGCTTTAACGGGGTCTTACTTCTCTTCCTGCTTTTTTGCCTCTTTCCATTTTATGAGAATTTTATTACCTTCTTCATATAGGTCCAACAGTTTCTCACCTTCTCTCTCACAAGTTAAGGAAAGGAAAGCTTTATGATACAGCATTCTGAAATGAAGCTCGGGTGTAACACACCTGTTTCAAATTGCTCCTGGGGAAAGAGGAAGGCAGGGTTTTTGTTTTGGTTTTGTTGTTTTTGTTTTTTGTTTTCTTTTACATAGGTGGTTTACAGTTCTGCTCTTGAGTTCAGAGTTCTGACATCATGCAAGGTACCCTAGAAAAATACTACTTTCAATTTCTTTGCTAAATATTTAATAAAAAGCAAATGCATTTCCTAATAGACTTCATGCAATAGCATCTTTTACAGGAGGAACCCTGGGAAAGGTGATAGAGGTCAGGCTGAATGACAGAAAGCTGAGAGGGAATTGAATTTGTTCTTCAAGAAATGATCAGGAAAGGGAGCTATAAGATGGAAAGAACTGCTACTGTTTCCTTTTGAAACTAGTCTGTAGATAGATATATTATAGGCTTTCAAAACAAAAACTGGTTTTAGTGCAGAGCAGCAAAATGCTCTGGATGAAAAGTGAATTTATTCCATTTTTTCTGCATTACTTTGACCTTTTATATTAATGGTCTGAAACAGATCAGAGTGCTATTAGATAAGTAACAGAAAATGGAAAATAACACTGAAGATTCCTAGAAATCTGAAATTGAGATGCCTGTTTAAAGGTAGATCTTATACCTACTGTAATATACTATTACCTGTTACTAATTATAATGCTGTCAAGCTCTTAGCTTAGTTTGCAGTATACTGCTATTGCCACACCTGCTAAGGACAAATAACTAAAGTTTTGCACAGCAGATAAATCCAGGTTCTAGTTTACCTTCTACAAATTCCATTATTTTTAGCGGGGTTCTTGAACAGAAGATGACCCTTAATTTCTCCAAGCTTTAGCACAGGGGAGGAGTTGAGTCTATATGTCCTGTCTGTTGTGTTTCCTGGAAGCAACTTGTGTGTTTGGTTATTTCTTGCATTTCTGTACAGTCCTTAAGACCCCATCTTCCACTCCCTCTACCTTGCCAATACTGGGCAACCAGATGAGTAACCTGCTTCCCCATGCATTGTAGTGGGAACGTGGTCTATCACTGGCATCAGACAAGGGGCAGCAGGGTGATGCAAAGGGGACCAACATAGCGGCCGAAACCCTTTGTCTCCTTGATAAATTGGGTCTGGGGTCCCTGACTGTGGAACATGGGTGAGTCTGAAAGAGGAATAATTAGCAATAAACATGCTGTGCTTCCCTCTGTCCCCAGAGGGAAAGGTGTCCTCAAAGCGTGGATAGAAGCACGGTGACAGTGGCAGTACCCACAACTGCAAAACTATGTTAAGCCTGTCAGTCAGTGTTTGATGTAGCCCAGTAAGACTGATGGCAATCTACAGTCAGCAAAAAAAGGCAGCAAAGAGAAGTGGTAGCAGTAATAACAGAATCCGAGCTGCCTCTGCCAGGTAATACTGGCATAGATGGTGGAGATGTTTTTCCAGGTAAAATTATAGAAAATATGGTTTGTATCTCAGGAGTGAGGAACCTTGAAATTCTTTCAGGCCCGTGTGAGATTTTATTGACGTATTATGAGAGCACCTTTAAAATTTTGTGCTGAGTCCCTCGTTGCATGAAGTCCCATTTGATGTTTGAGCTGCAAAAGCTGCCCCCCCGCTCCTGTTTTTACAATATCAGGCAGATTGTCTGTAAGGGGTAAAGTTCCCTTAAATGTGAAGTATGTTATATTTTTTTCTTATGAGCTGGCAATTCTAATACGTGGAGCTCTGGAATAAGCTCTCTTCCCTGGCACTGGTTACCGGAGTGCTTTCCAGTCAGCATCACGCCTTGGTCCCAGTCACTGCGGTTCCCGGCCCGGGCAGCGCTCGCAGGGGGCGCTGGTGCTCGGCGGCGGCGCCGGCAGCGGCGGGGCCGGCACCAGGTGGCGCTCTCGGCCCGCGCAAAGCCCCGGCCGCCCGGGACTGCCCGGAGCCGCTCGGTTCCGCCACTCCGGCGCTCTTCCCTTTCCTCTCCAACGCCGTCGGTGTTTGGAATAAGGCGAACGGTATTTACCCTCGGTACCGGCACCCGTACCGCGCCGTGTGCCCACAGCTGTGCTGAACGCTTCGTCCTGCGGCATGGTGCATAGATTAACAAGCTATGCCCGCTTCTGTCTCCCCCGCCAGCAAAGGATGGAGAGGAAAAGTGATTACAGTGGAAGTGTATGTCAGAGGCATCCAGCTTGGCCTGCCACATTCCCCTCATCCTTGAAAAAAACCCCAACCAAATCCCCAGGGTCCAGTGTGGGGAGGAATGCTGCACCTCTGGCTTGCTTGGAGAAATACCTTCTGGAAATGAGATGTTAAAGAAGTCAGCTTTTTCCCCAGTTGCCACAGAATCTTTCATCATTCACAGTCTTTCTTAACCCAACTCACATCACCTCCTCAACTCAGATTATTTTTTTTCATTTTTTTTTATATTTTTTGGTCCTGAAGTGGAAATAAATTGTTGGATATACACAGACAATTTTATGTACATTTTTTGCTAATGCTAGAATAGATCTTAAAAGGAGTATAGTCCCAATGTACACCCTGCAATGTCCGAGTTTTCTAAGCTTTCTCACAGTGTGTTGGTGGCCAAAAGAATATCTTTATGAAAAACGTAGACTTTGACTGGTGGATTAAATGTGTATTAATGTGTGTATTTAAATGTGCACTAAGAATTTTCATCAATTGTTTGTACAAATAACCCCAGTGACTACAGTTAGTGGTCGTTAATGTTTCCAGGTTTTTTCATTATTAGATTTGGGAAGAGACTTTCCTAGGCAGCGAAAATAGTGTCATCTGTATATTATAATCTTTCAGGTCAAATTTTTTTAATCAGTAGAATTAGAGAGTGGTTGGGAGGTTCATCAAGCCTTCTGTTGCTTCACCTTGGGTTCGTGCTGTGACAGGACGGTGGGGCCAGCAGCAGTACAATGCTCGCTCCTGCCAGTCTGGGAGTTAGGATGGGGCAGCAGCTCGGCCCTGCAGTTGTAGCGTTGGGCCACTACAGTGTCCTGCCCTTTGTTCTCTACCACTGAGCGTATTTCCAGGCAGATGTTGGCACTGGCTGCTAATCTGATCAGCCCATGGTTGTACCATGGTACATCTGTCCAGCATTTTCATATGCAGTTGTCTTATTCACTGCTAATGCACAGTGCATGCCCAGTTCTTGTCTGCATTGTTGAGTTTGCTGTGGCTTACCATATTCAACCTTTTTGCTATCATGCTCCACTCGTGACCAAGGCAAGGCCATGATGCTTCCACGTCACCAGGCCAATGAGGCAGAATAGGTTTGAAGCAGTAGAGTCACATCACATCTGAATTTAGAAAATATGTTCTAACAGTGAAGTACTTCAGGTATATCAATAATATTTATTTATTGGAGGTATTAAAATGTTTTCTAAGAAATTGACTTCTTCTGTGCTGATGTATGGATTATGATTTATGATGTATGCAGAAAAGAGGGGAAGATTCATTTCTTTAAAAGAGTGTTTGTATAGGTGCACATTTAGCAGGGGAACCTTTGTTGCAAGAGAGAACGTGAAGGTTGGCATACCCATCCATACTAGGATGTCATCGAGACTGGGAAGAGGAGTAAGAAACAGGGCAGCACTGAAAATAATCAATCTTATTATGACTGCAAAACTTAAATCATAGCTAATGTTATTAATTTTCTTATTCTTTTGCCTTCTTTCTTCAAGTTTTTGAGAAGACAACATGCAAGTTTTTTTACTGAACCTATCACTTGGCTCTTCAGCTCCACTCCTGAATTCTTTCTCACAGCATATTTGCATTCTTGGCCCACGCTTGTGATATTAATCCTCAGCAGCCATAAAGACCTCATTCAACAGGTATGGTATGAACTTGGGAATTTATTTACAAATTTATTAGCTCTGATACATGGAAAATGTTACATATTAAGATTTCTTGATACTGTTTTGATAGGCAGGAGAATGAAGAGTTTGTTCTTCTGGCTGTTTCTTAGCAGGTCAGGTAGGACATGATATTTTTTTGTCATGGCCAAATGCAGGCAGTGGCACCGAATCACCAGATTGCTAACTTAATTCTGACAGTTGTTGAGATTAATGTGGCTGCTATTTGCTTACATTCTTCAAGACTGGATTATCTGTTAGGGTTTTTGCTTTCAGATGTTTAGCGTGCTATATTTTGTTTATATGAGGAAATGGTAAACAAACATTTGTGTGTCTAGTAAACCTATTTGTTGCTGGGAAATACCTAATTTACTGGCAGACAGGAGACAGACATTTATCTGGTTTCATGTATACATTATCATAACCTCTGAATGTATTTGAGGTGGACAAGTTTAAATTTGGATCAGGGCTTGAAACACCCTGAGCAGTTTCATCATGTCCTTAGGAAGACAACAACATATCTTGTGACATTACATCCTCACATATTGGTGAGAGGATGTGGCTTGCTCTGAGTAATTTGGGAGAGAATGGAATTTTCATTTTCAAGACAACTGGGAAGAGTTACTCATTCAGAGCAGGGAAGACTAATTCAATTTCTATCGCCTCAGGGTTTTTCCAGCAGGGCACCTCTTGACCTACTGAATCTAGACCTGGTTTATGAAACACACAAGTATCATGAATGAAGTAACATAAAAACTGAAGTTAGCTCCATTTATGACTCAACAACAGTTCAACCTAGAACAGCGAAATACTCAGCACTGATGACTCTGAGACTTACCTAGTCTTGTAGAAACACTGTACTGGAGTAGAAGGCTCACTGTGCTGAGAACACATGTCAACATCACTGCTTCTTCTTCCTTTGTGCAGGCTGGAGGTACCGTTGGTGGTGCAGACTTTCTTGGGCTAAATCTGACCCCTGAAGTGGATTAAAGGGCAAACAGAGGTCAGGTTGTCCAGGGTCAGACATTCTGAGCAACTGATTTCCCACTATTTGCTAGAAATTTTTAACATTACAAATAACACACCAGAAAACATCCCTGTTCAGTCAAAAATCCTTAGCTGTAAACATTTGCTTTCAGAAGGTCATGGTTAAATTTGGTTTCTGTATGAACCTTTTCTGTGAACGTATCAAAACAATGCTTACTCCTCACTGTCTCTTTTTTTCTTCTTCCCAGTTCCCTCACTCTTTTCATTAATCATTCCTTTGAACAACCTCTTCTAACTGAACCACCATAATTCTGACTTGTTTATGATTTCTCCTCTGGTATAAGGCCCTTTTACTCTCCCATACTCAGATTCCAGTCCTCCTTGCCTTTGTTCCTACTCTCCTCCTGTCATCCTTTGGTTGTATTAAAGGCCTACTGAGATATGTTGTGGATTGAGGCTGTCTTCAATTTGACATTCTTTTTCCTTCATTTAGCTCTGGATTGATGGTTACTAATGATTATGACTGTCTATGCAGAGGAAATATTAATAAAAAGCATGTAATAGGAAAAAAATAAACTTCCACTTAACACCCTAAAAATCTTTTATCTTTTGCAGTTATGGGGTCTTAACTGATACTTTGTAAAAAATGTCTTTATTGTAATGAAATATCTTTTTTCTAAAAATTGTTTTTGATTCCTGGCAGTCTTCCATGTAAATAAACTAACTAGATTTAACTGGGCCTTTTTTTCCCCCTTTAATTTATACATAATAGATAATTAATAGAATCACAGAATCATAGAACCGTTGAGGTTGGAAGAGACTTTCAAGGTCATCCAGTCCAACTGCCTACCTACATCACCACTGAACCATATCACTCAGCGCCACATCCAGACACCTCTTGAACATCTCCAGGGACAATATCTCTACCATCTCCCTGGACAGCCTATTCTAATACTTAATCACCCTTCTGTTGAAAAAAATTTTTCTAATGTCCAATCTGAATCTCCCCTGCTGCAGTTTAAGTCTGATTCCTCTTATTCTTTTACTATGGGCATGGCAAAAGAGACCAACCCTTGCCTCACTACAACCTCCTTACAGGTTGCTGTAGAGAGCAATGAGATTCCCCCTGAGCCTCCTCTTCTCTAGACTGAACAATCCCGGCTCCCTCAGTTTTTCCCCGTAAGACACATTTTCCAGTTCTTTCACCAGCTTTGTTGCCCTTCTCTGGACACGCTCCAGGACGTCAATGTCTTTTTTGGAGAGGCCCAAAACTGGCCTCTCAAGGCATTCAAGGTGCAGCCTTGCTAGTGCCGAATATAGTGAGACAATCACTTCCCTAAAGTTTCAGATTAGGAGAGCCTAACTGTGTGACTTCTGGAGATCTAGAGCACAGGCTGGTACTGTGTAAGGATGCACAAAGGATTAGGTTGCAACAACATGATCCAGTATATTGAAATGCTTGTATAAGCCCTTTACAGGTGCCTAGAGGTGGCCTTGGTCATGGGAGGTGCAAAACATGTTTGACTGTGAAGAAATCAATGTCTGGGACTTGGGGAGGGAAGAAGGAAAGAATGTAACATAGGCATAATTACACAGTAAGATAGGATCTGACAATATTTGACCAGATGACTTGTTCTTAGCAGTGATTCTTGGAACTGAGTGCTTCTGAGTGCAATCTTCTTCCATAATACATCTGGTCCATTATGCAATGCCAGCTGAGGGATTAGGAGTCTTAAGAAAGAATTCTAATTTAATTGACGCTTACCAAGAGTGTGTGCATTTCTGCTGCCCAATGGGTCAATGTATTTCTTCCGATGCGCCTGTCAGAGGAAGAGGGCGTACATACGTCACACCAATGTTGATTCACCTTATTTATGAAGCACTATTTTTCCATCCCTGTCCAGTTTTCTTCTCACTGTTTGTCCTATGCTGTGGAAAGATCTTTAGAAAACGGAGGTAAAACACTGCTGTACTTTACAGGATGACAACCACATTTGCAGAAGAGACAGATGGAAGTGGGTGCAAGCAGGTTCTGTATAAACTATACAATTCTGTATGTGTATGGTGGCATGAGTGATCTAGAGAGCTGTGCTTCTGACTGTCAGCCTGCTTTCCATCATGGAGAATGCAGCCTGACTGCAGAGCTGTCTTCTATTTTGCCCATCCATTAGGACTCTAATTCCTCATGCCACCTTCCAAGATGATAGACTCTATATGCGGCTTTGTGGGGTCATGAATGTACTCACTAAATTTGATATTTACTTTTGTGTGACATTGCCTGTTTTTTGTGCTTCATAGCTATGTAACTTCACCTGTTAAATCAAAATCTTAGGGGAATCATTGAATGTGAACACATTTAAAGCCTATTTCAGGTTGTGAGATCTATAATCAGCAAAGCTTGCTTTAAGCTAATTGTCCATAGTTGTGCCAGGGATAGAAAGTTGAATCAAGATGCCAAATAATTAATTTTAATTTAGATAATATTATAAAATGAAAGGAGACTATAAGGCTGCCAAGATGTAAAAGGGCCAAGAATTAAAACATAGTTTCACACATTTTTGAGGTGTCAGGGAAATAAGTCTTTTTCTTTGAAGTGAGATATAACTCTATGAGGTGGTAATTCAGTCATTTAAAAAATAATGGCTTGCCATCTGAACCTTTAATTTACAATGGGCTTCAAGGAATCCAAGTAATTTAAGTTTTCAGCAGTAAATAAAATTGAAGGAAATACTGTTTGCTTGTGAAATGGTTCTAGAAGCTTTTCTTCTGCGAAGATGACAAATAAGCATGTTGTTTGTGAAAACAGGCAACAGTTTCCAGGACAGTTACCAATGTGGAGAAACAAAAAAAGGGCTTACTAAAATTTCCTGGAATATGCACAGCACCTTATTTAGGCAAATTCCGGTTAGTCAATCATTCCTTGACTGAATAAACTATGAACAAAAGTGTGCATCCCTTACCTGACGTAAGGAAAAAGGCATATATATCAGACAAGTTTTATTCAGTTCCAGATTCCACTTTTAATTAGCACATAATTATTTTTTTTCCACAGTGGGATGTACATATTTTTTTTCTGAGTCATTGGAGGATTCACCTTTTCGAAAACACTGTATCTGTATCAAAGCTTAAAGACTTATAACAGTTTCAGAAGACTGAATTTTAAAACTATTAAATCCAATATAGATGTATAATAAATTTTTTGTACCTTTACTCTAAAGTGCACAAGCCAGTTTAAAGTATCATCTTCAGTGAATCAACATCTATTTAGAATTTATCCTGTCTACCAATTTTCTCAGTCCTAATTAGAATGTAGGGTTTGCTACAGAATACAACTTAGCCACATGTTTGAAAAAACAAAATTTGAAAGAACTATGTGATATGGTAACAATTTCTTTATTTTAATATCTCCTCTTTCAGGTGGAATATCATACTAGTGTGTTGAAAATAAGGAAGAAAATAATTTTACAGGACAAATTAATGACAACTTTATATGACTTCGCACTGGTCATAGGCATTTGTTTGCTCTTTGAAGTCATGCAAGCTGGTTTCCCACTCCTCAGGCTGAGAAAAACCTAGTTGTGAGATAAAGTTTTTGTATAAGTTTAAAGAGTTGATTCATGAAGGCAGTTAAAATTGTGATATAAAAAAATTAACAAGTATCTGAAATAGTCTTCAGCCCTTACCACAACCACATCCTAAATAAGAGGACAAACTATTTTTTGTAGAAGCTAAAACATTTGGTTTTGAGGCATTCAGGATTATCATTTCCTCATTGCAGTCCTTGCCTTCATTCCCAGGTGTTTCAACCTGTGTTTAGGTAACAAATCCCAGCTGTTGCAGTGATTGAGAAGGTAAGCCTAACCTCTGTTGTCAGATTTCTCAGCTGGTTTGTAGATCTTACTGGTTTAAGTGGATTTGTTTTCAGGCTCCAAATGGTATTACATAGAGTCAGATGAAGGACTAAGACCCTCATGGGTGTAGCCAAACTGTGTGTGCTGTAGTGTTATGTCTCTTCTGAACTCTGTTTTTTACTAGCTGCAGATTTGTGCAAAACCTTCATCACACAGGTTGCTGGCAGCTCTGGAGAAAAGAAAAATCGTTTATTTCTTCCAAAGCTTTCTTAGTGACCTGAAAATTCACAAAACTGAAGTATTTTACCAAAATGACATCTGAGCATTTTTTGAGTAGTTGTGTTTGGAACTAAGGTATATAGGCATTTCAAAAAGAACAGTTGTTTCAAATAATATCAAAAAATTTACACTTGAAGATCTGATGGGTGCAAATTGGTGGAAAACATCACTTAAAGGTTTTGGTTCCATTTAATCTTATTTATTTATTGTCTGGAACAGATCTAACAAAAAAATTACTGTCAAGTTGAAATACCATTGTCTCATTTTGGCAGGAGATTTTTGCTATGCCAAAGCAAGAAACTAGATTTAATATTTCGGTTTCTTGATGAAGAGAAATCAATGAAATTAAGTCTGCATCTATCTCAGTTGTAACCTCTTTTATTTAAGCACATCTTACTTTCTTGCTATAGGCTAATTAAACAGCATCTAGAGTGTTCCTGGTATCCTATGCTTTCAGAAATCTCACCCAGACACTGTTGTCTCTTGACTCAGAGTGAAGCTAAGAGCAAACTTCTTGCAGTTGTTCTACTATATTTCTATAAAACCACGCACCAAGAAAACCCACTGAAGAAGCACTGTCTTTGCTTCAGTGAATACAGTGAATAACTACAAATTTAAAAAATTATTTTTTACCTGTCATATTGTTATCCTTTGGTTTTGGGTTTTTTTGTTTCTTTATTTGTTTTTCTGGCTGCTTACACTGCTATCCCTCATATTAATTTTATAATTAATTATTTAAACTTGAAATAGTGATTTCTGTAGGTGTGTAAAATACCCAACCTGATACTGATAATAAGCTGGTGTTGCTTATATTACTCATTTCACACTCACTCATCTTTACTGATAGACAGGTAACTGCAATTTCTATCATAGAAAACTCTAAATTAGAAAAATTTTTTGCAAAGCGAATTTGCAGTCTTGTAACAACGGAGAACCATATTTTCTTCCAGTGTTACAGGAATCTTCTTGCAATGCAACAGGCTCTAGATTGAGATCTGAAAACTTGTGAAAGGAATATGTTGTGTTTAAGGCCAATATACTTTTTCCTGTTGAAAAATTTGCAGATAAAACTAGCTAAAATTTGTACATGTGTGCAAATTGTATATATACACATACATATAAATTAGATCCACTAACTGATGCCATAACAAAGTATCAGAAAATAAATTAATTATTAAAAAAGCCCAGTTAATCACCACAGTTCTTAAATACAAATTATTAATTCTCATTTATAGGAAACTACCTACTAGAGCTACTGGAAAAACCACAATATTCATTTTCATTCTGCATAAAAACTCAAAGGGAATTCCCTGCCAGTTCCTAAAGAGAAGGCCAATCCCTTCCCAGATGGGATCACAAGAAAATTTCATAAGAAAAGTTTGTTTTCAAATGTATTCTTTCCCGGGGAATTATATTGGTTTAAATACAGGAAAGATTCTTTGGAAGTTTCCAAGTCTCTTCTAACACTGTGAGTCAGATAGGTTGTGTTGTGCCAGCTTTGACGTCAAATGATAAACCAATGGGGTTTTCCATTAGCCTTCATACTGGAGATTCAATAGGATCTTACTGCGTAAAATAACCGGATTTTGTCTGAATCACCAAGATTAGCATTAAAAATTTGTTAACTGGTTTATTAAAAAACATTGTTACAATCTCAAAAAAGGACAATATAAAGCCTGAGTATACAGCAGTATTAATTCTGAAATGTTTCACGACTGAATAAAATGTTAGTGCAGCACAAAATCACTGCTACGGTTAGTCTGGGCTAGTCTTTGTGGCAACAGCAAGCACTTATTACTCCTATCTAAAACTGAGTGCATCTGCTCGCCAAGACTGGGGCATGCTGTTTCAAGTACAGTTGTTAATGCTGGTTGGAAAGGAAGCTACTAAGGAAGTAGGGAATTGTTGCCTCATGGCTGGGTTTGGCAGTTCCTCTCTTGCAGTTGGGGGTACGAGCAGCAATATGGCCATGTGTGGCCTGTTAACAAGTCCATCCTAGGACCCACATCCTTGGGTGACCTCTGCAGCTGTTATACTTACACTTTTATATTTTTTTATTTTTATATTTTACTGAGTTGCTAAAAGATTCAGGGAGCTTCCAGCTCCAGAGTTTTTTGGGGTTTGTTTATTTTTTCTTTATATTTTCCTACTATTTGGGCTGAAACCAATTTCAAGAACTCTCAATTTCCCACAGACTGAGAATCCAGCTTCTTTGGCTAGCCACGGTTGTTCTTTAACCTGTAACCCACCTACTGTACATTCTTGAGCAGAGCTGTTGTCTTCAGCTGAAAGTGAAGAAATTAAGGTGAAGACAGAAGAGTTTGGCTTTGGCACATTCCCCTTTTTGCCCATTCTTCAGTACATAATAATTTCAAATACACAGAAATAAGCTCATGCATCCAAGGTTAAGTGCCTTCCCAGAATTTTGTGCCAGCTTGCCCCTAACTATTTTGCTCCATGTCCTGGGAGGGACTAGACTTCAAGATTTCTGGTTACTAGGTTATGCAAGCAGTAGACTTCTTGAGGAAAGTGGAAAGCACATGACTTCTGTACCTAAGTAAGACCTCGCCATAAGAGTTTGCTGGAATATGGAGACAGACTTTGACCTATATGCAAGGAACAAATCATAGAATCATAGAATGGTTTGGGTTAGAAGGGACCTTAAAGATCACCTAGTTCCAAGCCCCCTGCCATGGGCAGGGACATCTCACAGAATCACAGAATCACAGAATTCTAGGGTTGGAAGGGACCTCGAAGGATCATCTAGTCCAACCCCCCTGCCAGAGCAGGGTCACCTACAGTACATCGCACAGGAACGCATCCAGGCGGGTTTTGAATGTCTCCAGTGAAGGAGACTCCACAACCTCTCTGGGCAGCCTGTTCCAGTGCTCTGTCACTCACACAGTGAAAAAGTTCTTCCTGATATTCACATGGAACCTCCTATGCTCCAGTTTGCATCCATTGCCCCTTGTCCTATCATTGGTCGTCACTGTAAAAAGCTTGGCTCTATCGTCCTGACCTTCACCCTTTACATATTTGTAAACATGGATGAGGTCACCCCTCAGTCTCCTTTTCTCCAAGCTAAAGAGACCCAGATCTCCCACTAGACCCAAAGCCCCATCCAACCCAGCCTTGAACACTGCCAGGGAGGAAGCAGCCACAACCTTCCTGGGTAACCTGTTTCAGTGTCTTACCACCCTCACACTAAAGAACTTCCTCCTAATACCTAGTCTAAATCCACCTTCCTTTAGTTTGAACCCACCCCCCCTGGTCCTATCACAACATATCCTCGTAAAATGTCCCTGTCCAGTTTTTCTGTAGACCCCTTTAGGTACTGGAAGGCTGCTAGAAGGTCTCCCCAGAGCCTTCTCTTCTCCAGACTGAACAACCTCAAGTCTCTTGGACTCTCTCCACAGGAGAGGTGCTCACATGCTCTGATCATCTTCGTGGCTGTTCTCTGGACTCTCTCCAACAACTCTATGACCTCCTTATGTTGGGGACTCCAGAACTGGACACAGTGCTCCAGGTGAGGTCTCACAAGTGTGGAGTACAGGGGGAGAATCACTTCCTTTGACCTGCTGGTCATGCTTCTTTTGATGCAGCCCAGGTTACTGTTGGCTTTCTGGGCTGCAAGTGCACATTGCTGGTTCAGGTTGATCTTTTCATCAACCAACACCCCAAGTCCTTCTCCTCAGGGATGTTCCAAATCCATTCTTCACCCAGCCTGCATTTGTGCTTGGAATTGCCCTGGCCCATGTTCAGGACCTTGCACTTGGCCTTGTTGAACTTCATGTGGTTTGCATGGACCCTCCTCTCCAACCTGTCATTTAGCCCAATCTTGTGGGAAACAGCAGAACAATGGGTCTATGGATTTTTAAGTCATGGTTAGTATAATGTTACCCATATAAAGTGGAGTTTGATTTTACATGAGAGGAATAGATTTCTTCTCAGTTGGGAGCCAGGGAAAAGTCATAGTGGCTGGCTTTGCCACAGTGTTCTGAAAAATCATCTCAGACAGCTTCTATTAAATGCTGCTGTCTGGTTTACAGGGACAAATTACAGTGACTGGCCTCTTAGCTGCACCCATCTATGGTGTTCTGCCATGCCCAGACAGGAGAAGGAATATTGCATATGTTACTAACAATGCCTTTTTTCCAGACAAGAAAAAGTCACTCAACTTTCCCCTGCATTCTTGGCAGTTGGTAGCTGAGAATTTTTCATAAAAAGAAACTAAAAATGGTCTTGGGGATTACTGGGTGGAGAAATTTCTAATGTCTGCCTTAGCAACTCACCTGCTCCCTCTTTTTCTTGATAAGCCTCTCAAATATAAACAATATAAATAAATCCTTTGTCTCATAGCACCCACAGTTGCAAGTAAAACACATAGGAGCACAAAAGTGAGGTGAAGTCAGTGAGATTCTTCATGACATGAATCACACTTGATTTGGCTTCCTCCCAGAAGTACATATTAGCAGAGAAGTCTGTTACCTGAATGAGGCTGAATCATGCTGGAATATGCAGTAGCAAGAGAAGCAGTATAGAAGCAGTACGTTGTACATAAAGGGTATTTTCATGTGGTTATGGTTTGTTTTGGTGTGAGTCAACTTGTCAATAATCTTATTAGGTAATCTGCTGGGGAGCAGTGATATGTGGGACTGTTCTTGCCTGCCATGCTCCCACTTGAGCAATCACCGAGTGAAAGACAAGCATGGTGCAATTTGATGGGGCTGTTTTACAGAGTTATGTTCCTAGAAAGGAACAGTGTGGGCATCAGCAGGCAGGATGGGTACAGATCCAGTTTAAGTGTGCATCAATTGCCCAAAAGCAACATTAGATACAGACACTGATAACATCTACATTTAGGAAAATAAGGACAATTACACTAAGCCAGGAGTACTGGCATTCACCCAGCTCTTGATTCTGTGCTCTGCATGTGCCTGTGCATCTACCTCACTCATTGCTATCAGAGTGTGTGGAGAGATAACAGATTTCTCATGACTGGGTGACCAAGATGCTGGAGAAGATCATGGTACGTGACAGAACAGAAGTAGTCACTGTCACAAGCTTCCTAAATTCACTGAATTGCCTGTTTTAATTCAGACTTGGTTCCATCTGCAAAATCCCGGTTGACCAAACAGCTCTGCTTCAGAGGGTTCCACGAGGGTAAAAGCATACAAGGTTGTGAGCCACACGGATGACATGGTATGGAAAGCCATGCAGTCAATCTTGCTTGAGTCAAAGCAAAAATTCTTAAATAAAATGGCTGTTTATACACACTCAAACATGCATACACACATACATTTACATATGCATACATATTTATATAGAAGTTTTACATAAGGAGAACCAAAGAGAAGAAAAGTAAAAATTTACTAGTAGCAGGTGTGATACTAAATGGAGATTAAAATTCTATAAATTCTGTTGGCTTTATACACTGAAATATTTCAGTCAGAAAACACTGAACAAAATTTCATCAGTTGTCCCCTTGGATCCTAAATGTATCAGGACACTTAGCTTGCAGAGATATATGTTCTATTACTGTTTTATGGGAAGCCATAATACTTAAGTAGAAAGATGGTGTCTGCAGAAACTTCTACGGTTACTGCCTTTTCTGTCTGTTTTGATCCCATGTTTTAATTATGTACCAGTATGCTTCTCTAGCTGGTATAAGAAAAGTTTTAGGAAATAGAAAAACTACTAATTGTAGTTCTTCTATTTTGTTTCCACATCCTAAATGCTATTCTTGAAGGAAAGAAAATGGAAATTCTACCACATTCCCAGGATTATATAAATTGTTCCCATGTACTTAGTCTTGCCTTGTTTATTGAGAGAGAGGAAACGGGCACACAGCATGGCTGCATGAGTCACAAACATCTGTCTTTGAGTGTGTCCTATTTGATTAATACAAGTTTACAGCCACTTCATCCTTTCTTCATACTAGGGCCCTCAAACAGCGTGAGTAATTTTGTACTTCATAGCTTGCCTGGAGTTGGCAAATTTTCCCTATTTTTGATATATTTGAAAGTGTTTATCTTTCAGGCATGACATTCAGAATGTGATTTTATTATTTTTTATTTTTTTTTTGGCTTACTGATATAATTACAGTCTGCCTCTTTCTGATAGTAAACACAATCTTAAAAAAACTATGAGGACAATAAAAATAGAATCAAGGAATAAGAACTCTGTCTTCAGCTAGAGAGTTTTTTCATATGGTTTAGTCATAAATTCTAAAAAAATATCATAGTGTTTCTTTACTTGGATGACTGAAAATCATTAGCAGAAGATTTTAATTCTTCCACGTGTTGGGTAATAGAACTTTTCAAGGAATGGCTTCACTTGGTTGAAAGACAAAGATTGATCCTGCTGTAGCAAACTGTAAGTGTCAGACTTGGGCAGGGTTGTGACTGCTCCGTTGTGTCCTTCTGCACTGTCATCGATGTGAAATGCATAAGGATACTTTTAGCTCTTGTTGTAGCTCAGCTCAGATGAAGAGTTTTATGGGTGTATTTTGTCTTTTAAAATCATACCCATCTATCATATAGCATGGAGAGAGGTCAGTTTACTGTTGAAAGCTTCTCCAGCATTTTATTCCCTGAACTTACCTCCCTTTGCCCCCTGTGCTCTGTGGCCAGCACACACTGCTAGTAAAATGTTGCTAACTGGGTATAAGCTCTTCTCCCCAGAGGGAAACCTCTAATTTTCTATAAATCAGCTCTTATTCTATTTATGTTTCTAGTGCAGTGTGAAGGTAAAGGTAAAGTGGAGACCAGAAGCTAGTCTTCTTGGTAGGGAAAGAAGTATTTTATATTCCTTGCTTCATAGATTAAGTCCCAGAGAGCAAGCAGAAAGCACAGCAGGAATGTTAAGGGCAGATCTCTGTCACTGAGCAATTCCTGCACAAACTTAATTGTTTGTTTTTTTTTCTGAAAAAGACAGTGGTGTTGAAGTTAGGAAGCCTAATTGTGTCCTTCAAAAGGGAATGGATCTTGTGCTGCTTCTTGTGGAATAATGATTTCTTTAAATGAAATCTGAAAATGTGTCTTGTCTCACAGTCTGTATCTGGAATTTTGTGAATTGTTTTCCCTCTATTAAGATGGCAAATAAACCTTACTGACTATCCACAAATTGAGGAGTTTTGAATTTCTACATCGGTAACACATATTAAATGTCAAAGACCTTCCTTTACAGAATGTTTCCAGAATGGGTAACTTAACACTACCAAATATCCTGTGCTCTCCTTTACTTGCAAGTGAGACAATTAAAATACAAAGGCAAGTTTATTTGCTCAGAGAGACCCGTTAATGACTGTCACCATTAGTCACTTGATGTAGAGGGAGTTGGTGTGGGAAGAGAAAGCAAATACAATGGGGAATTAGATATTTCCAGCCATTTACACAGGTGGCCTGAGTCTTGACTACTTGTAAATACATGTTTCATTGCACTCTGTACTTCATCTCAAATTTTACTTTTTGCTTCCCATATATTAGCACAACATGGTGAGAAAACACTTGTTTTAATCCACCTTTGTTTCAGTTATGCTAGACCCCGACTAGTGAAAATCATATAGTCCTGTTTTCTGTTGAGCTATAGTGATTGGGAATGTATGCAGCTTTGTCTTTCTGACTTCTACTCAGTTTGGTTTTGCAAGAACTCTCCTTGAATTTTTCAAGATTTTTTTTAAAGTCATAATTCCAGGATTAAACAGGGTAGGAGGTGAAAGGAAGACACTGGCAGTGTCTGTGGTGTGGGTGACTGTGTAAACTTGTCAAACCCCTGAAACCAGCGCTACACACATCAGTTGAGGCTCACATGGCAGGGTAACAAGGAAACCCAGTGCGGACCTGCTATACCTCAAGAGGTTTCTGTTCTTCAAAAATGCACATGTGCACTTGTACACACACTCATACACCCCCCAAATAAACATAAAACAAGAGCAGCAATTATTTCCAGTTTCACTCTCAAGACTAGTTGAAAATAATTTTGTAAATGGGCCTCTCAAAAAATGTTTGGTAAACATTGAGAATTATCACTTTCTTTTCCAAAATTTAAACAACTTTTTCAGCACTGTTCTGTCAATTACCTGACAAAAGCCTAATACCTCAAATCTTCTCAGTGACCATTTGTGATTTTGTGAAAAAATAAACTTTGACTCTTAGATGAGAATTAAGATTTGATCATTGATCCAACCATGTGACTAGGGTCATAACTGAGCAGGGAAATGAACATGTACTCCCAGGAAGTACTGTTTTAGAGAACCCAGACCAATGGTGTTTTCTTGAGATAATATAGAAGCCTCTAATGTCTCCAGGCATCAAAACTAGAAAATAAGGGCGGCTACTTTAGGTACTTTATTGTGTTTTCTCCAAATCATCAACAGGAAATTCTCTGGGGTCCTGAAGTCTTATAGTAGACATCCAGTCTGTTATGAGTGATGATATCCAAAGGGGGAATTGTGCCAAAGTGGCTTGCCAGAAAGCAGTTTCTCTAAATCACTTGAAGGTGAAGGAAATTTTTCCCTCTCCCCTTTATGAAATGTTAGTATTTATTTAATAACTTTCGATTTCTTTCAACTTCTCCTGCTTTGTTTGATTTATTGCAAAATTTAGCAAAACATGGTTCTGAAGTAAAGGAATTGTCACGATTAGAAAAACAGGGTGGCAAAATGAGTGAAAAGAAAAATTACATTTTTTAAATCTTTCATGTTTAAAGAAAATAAAACTGGCAGCTGTGTTAAAACTATTTCTTAATTGGTCTACATTTACAAAAGAACTTATATTTGGCAGTGGGAAACATACAATATATTTATATCCTTCTTTTTTCTCCAAATCTGAATCAGAAAATCATGCATCAAGTGAAAATACCATCTTCACTGGATGCATGCTGTCTTATATGTAGAGGTACAGAGTGTGCTGAAAATCAGTCATTTTGACTCTATGTGAATATCTAAAAAGCAGGACCTCAGATCTCACTAGCCTCTTCTGAAGGTATTGAAGGTCAGTGTTCTTAGAAAACTATTACTTAAAATATAAAAAATACAAAGCCTTTCAATCTGAAAGTGGTTAGTTCCAATTTATTTATTTTTTTGCTTCGTGAAATTAAATGAACACTTAGACTGACAGCTCTGTTGGCTGGACAAATCCCCCAGTATCTTTGGCAGATCTTGGACTTGGCTTTCTCTGTGAAGTGCCTTATTGTTTCTCTCTCTCTTGCCAGGACACACACAGGCACTCACACATTCTCTGCCTGACTGCTTCTTACTTACCCTCCTTGTGTGTCTCTTTCTCCCAAATGGCCCCTCTTGGGCACTCCTACTTTAAACTCGTTCCTCTTCTTTTCCTGTCTGCCAGTAAGATGTATGTTTGAAAGACAGGTTGCATCCCATTCCTCTGCAGAAAAAGAAAGGCAGTCTTGCTGCCTCATCAGAGAGACTTAGTCAACTGGACATCCCCTTCCTCACCTATCCCTTCTCAGCTGCACTTAGTGTACTTACATCTAGAGATATTTGGAGTACATATCCTGTGAGAGATCTTTCGGGTTATTTTGGTGCCATTAGCAAGCCTGACCCAAACTGATCTTTGCATTCAAGTATGTTTTTATTATTATACCAATATTAATACACTCTACAGATAGAAACCTGCTAAAAGTTCTTGTAGCCATATAGACCTCTTCAAAGAGGTTTATGTTTAGCTCACAGGATCAATGAGGGCACAATTTATTCACAGCATCTGCATATACACTTTGCCAAGCCTATCCATTTCCTCAGAGTCCCTCTCAAGAAGTTCCCTGACCTTCTTGAACTGAGGGACCCAGAACTGGACACAATACTCCAGGTGTGGCCTCACCAAGGCAGAATAGAGGGGGAGGAGAACCTCTCTTGACCTACTAACCACCCCCTTTCTAATGCACCCCAGGATGCCATTGGCCTTCTTGGCCACAAGGGCACATTGCTGGCTCATGGTCATTTAATATGTAAACACAGTGACTAATTTATGAATATGAAAATGAAGAGAAAAAAATCTTTAGGGACATTAACTCTCATCTGTGTGGTAACATGTGAACATAACTATAATCTGGTGAACCTTTACATTATTACTAGCATCTTAATTCCTTTTCAGTGGAAATATTAACTCTGACATTGGCTCACACTGTATATGTATGTGCATCATTCCTTACCCACTTTATGTGTCCAGGTAAGCTGTCAACTTGCTTTGGGGTACAATGCAGAAATCTTTATCTCTGAAACTAAAAGTGTATGGCAGTTAATATTAGACATACTCTTGTCAAATGCATTAACTCGTGTGGAGTACTCATACTAACTAATGTCTAATTATTTGGACTTTTAAAAACTCCCAGATCAAGAAAATGACATCTGCTGTAATTTTATATGACAAATAAATAAACAAACAAAATTAAATTCTGCAAGTGGGGAGTTTATCAATGAGATATATAAATATAAATATTTTCAGATTTACATAGTGTCTCTACATTGTATCCCTGACTACAACGCAACTTGCAGTGTGTAATGAATTGCCATTTTGGCTGTATTGGAACCAATGTGAACATTATTATTCTTCTATTCATTTTTAGCTTTCCTTGACAAATTTTCATTCTCAGAAAGAGCATTTTATGCTTTGCTCATTCTTAAACAGAATGCCAGTTCCAAACTCCTCTCCTGTTGAGAAATGAAATGAAATGAAATGAAATTAAATTAAATTAAATATTTTGCTCCCTGGCTTCAATTATCATGTTCTTAATTAAATATTTATAGAGACATTTTTTATATGTGAGGGTAGCAATGCGACATTCAGAATGTTCCAGAACATTACAGGTGGATATTATTTGTGTTATTAAAAACTATGCCGGAGTTGTCTTCTGGCTTTTGTCCTTGTAGAAAGCTTGGCCCTCCTCCAGAGACCATTTTTCCTCGAGGGACTGGAAAGAGACTCATAAAAAACTTGTTGGGAGTTTGGAAAGTGAGCAGAAAAGGAGTGCTCATTAATTTCAACCGCCTGCATTGTGAAGTTGAGAATATAACTTCAAAAGGGTAACAGAGAATGGAAAATGGGGATTAAGAGGATGTAGGTTAAAAGTGTCTATATCTGATGCCTAAATAAAGCAGTATATAATAATAAACTTATTAATGCTACTAAATGCTAAGGATAAGTCCTAACACACTCACTGAAAGATTAGCAAATAGCCAGGCTGAAAAGACTACCAAAGGAAGACTTCTTATCCCTTAAAAAAGTCGCAATTCCGTACCAGAAACTAACTGATATAATGCAGGGCAATAGAGCGTGAATGAACTATCACATGTATGCTTATGAGACACTATTTAAATAATTGTATCTAATGGAATTACTTATCCCTGTTATAATACATGTAAAAATATTAATGCCCTACTATTTTTACTAACATTAAAGAATGAGTGGAAATCATTGCTTCAGTTTGTAAATGTCAGTGTAGTGCAACACAGTGATGACAACTCAGCGTTGCGCGCTGGTTGAGCAGCGGGGAACAACTGTGGCCTGTCTGAATTAAAATATTTTTATCTGAAACAGAATTATGTCCAGTTTTTGACTGAATTTGTCGGGCTTAGATTTTCAAGTGTTATATAACCAATCATTCCTCACAAAATCACTTCCCAGTTAATAAATACTGATATTTGCACAAATGGGTAACGTGAATGATTCATCTGGGGATCTGTGCACAGCCAGCCAAAGTGCTACTGAAAACCCCTTTCCACTTCCGTGGCTGTGGTTTAGAAAATAACTCTGAGCCACTATATGTGCTAAAAGTAATTTTCACCATGTTGTGGATAAAGCTACTGTATACTTCTTACTGCAAACATTAATAACTTCTTAAGAAATAATGACCTCTGTTTTAATGAAACAATGAACAGTGTTGATGATCAAAGAGCCAGATGTATGGCATTTTGCCTCTTTGAAATACCAAGCAAGCTGCTCAGGAGTGTTAAGTTACTTGGAATTAACTTTGTGAAATGCTCTTTTTGCTTCCTTACACTATGTATTTGAAAGAATAATCCCTGTTCTCCTTTTTATTTACTCATTTTTGGTATGCCTTTTCCGTGACTGTAACCAAAAGTTAGTTATTTGAGAAAAACATTGCACAACTCTCATTCTGCCTGGAGCTTCAGGAAACTTCCACAAAGATGCCTGATGACTGCTAGATGTTTTCATCTTCTGTTTGAAAATCACCACTTACAATTTTTAAATAATTCCTAGAAGAAAAAAATTCATCACTGAACTCCAGAGAGTAACTTGAGCTAATCTTCAGTCCTCAGCAGAGGGACAGGGGAGAGTGAGTCCTACAGAGACAGGAACAAGACAAGGTTTTAGTGGACTGTTTTCCAGCTGCTTCCAGCTTCCTGGGGATGCAATGGATAAACAGGGTACGAGTATAAACCAGTGCTGTTTCGAGACTACTTTAATTTACGCTTGATATCAGGGTGGTTTCTGGCTGGGAAGCTTCAGCTCATTAATGCAACAGAATTGAGAAACAAATTCTCTCCTTCTGTTAGGATTTCAGAGCAGCAACGCAAGCTGAGCATTTCCTTTGGAGGAGGTCAGTCCAAACCCGCAGAATGAGAACAGGAAGAAGTTCTCATTCATTCTGGAATCAAAAAAGACATTTGACAACAAAACATAGGCCAATGTAGACTATAATGATTCCGGATAGTCTTAACTTTATGACGCCTCAACCTCTTGCACACTTTTACTTTACTCCAATATATCAGACTGACAGAACTCCCAGTTCTTATTCTGTTTCCTTTTTTTTTTTCTTTTTCTGACGTGCATGTTCATTAGCCATTTCCCAGAATACAGTTGTTGATTTCTCTTTCACCACAGTATTTTCAATCATCTTTTAATTCAGTCCAATGCTGACTTTTGGCAATGTGAATAATCTTTTTGCTCTTCCAGAAACCATAAACTCCAGAAAAATGCAGTTTTGATACTGTTCAGGAAAATAAGATCCAATCTGCAAATACAGCATTTGGCCCATGTTTTGAGGCTGGACACTGGGCGTCTTGTTGGAGACTTGTGACAGCATTTGTCTCTAAGTGATCTCGAACAGCTCTGAAGCTGATGCATGAGGCAGTTTGCTTCACACGTTTCCAGTTACTTCATCAAATTGGGGTTAAGGAAGGAGAACAGGGAGCAGAGGGAGAGCCAAAACACTCACCACCTGTCCTCAGCACTCCCATGTTTTGTATCCTACTTGTTGCACACAGGTGAATGATTGCAAAAAAATCCCTCAGAAGGGTTGAGCATCTCCTTTAGCAACCTTTCTTTCTACTTTACTCCTTTCCCCTAACCTCCTCCCACATCACACCTAAGGGTGCTAACCATCAGGTCTGAGGTATGCACGCATTTTTTGTCCCACAGAACACAAGTGGCTTTACTTAAAAATTGTCCACAAGACCAGACTAACAAAAAATTTTCCATTAAAAATATTTTTAAGTGTTTTGTATCTTTTAATTTTGTTTTATTTTTTCTATTTATTTTATTTGGTTTTTACTACATTAAAAACTGTGTTGATAATAGCACTAGTGATTTTCCTGAACAGATATTAGAGAGAGAGGCTAGACAGAACTTTCTTAGAAAGAGGCAACTGCCACAGTTTATGAAAGTCAAATCAATTAATATCTTTCCTCAGAAATTGCTACTCCTTTATCTCTCAGGCTCTGTTGGCCTCCTTGGAGATGGTAGTCCAAGAAAAACACCAATATTTCTGTTACCTGGCCTTTACCCAAGCCCTAAAATGAAATAAATTTGAATTGGCAATGCTGGTACTCCTTTCCTCTTTACAAACATTTTTTAAATTTTGCATAGTTTGCAATCAAATGCAGACTACTAAAAAACTTTGTGAAGCAGAATTCACATTTCCATCCAGCTCCTATAAAGAATTTATATCAGTGCTTTCTCATGTTTGTTCAGTGGCCAATCTTTCATCAAGCTGTTATTTAATATGGGAAATAAGTGTTTCCATCTTCCTTGTCTCCAATTAACTGTGTTTCTGTAGCTGCTATTTATTTTGTAACTATAGTGATGAAATATATTTATTGGCTGCAATCATAATAATTCTAAACATGTATTTATGTTTATTTCCTGTCCAAAAACATGAACACTGTATTAATACAATTGTAACTTAAGTTTGAGGAATATATCCTTGAAATACTATTATATCTGTTTCCTTGTGTTGCATCAAATAATTTTAAGTTTGGGACACTTCAAGAAGTTATGGTGTGCTCTCTAGCATTTCTGCAGTAAATTTCATGCAATGCTGAAAAGCAATCTAAGATTTTCCTGAATTTTTTGATATCTAGCTTCAGATATTTTATAAAGACTAGTACAGTCCTTGCTAGATGTGATTGGCATGGTGTAGTTACGAAAATTCACTAAGACCATCCAGAGCATGTCTTGCAAACATGGAGGTCACCCAAGGCAGAGGGCACGGCACCTGACAGCTCTTTGCCCTTGCCATGATCTAAAAATAGGTTGATATTCAAAGGACCATAGGTACCTGATTGGAACTTAACATGGTAGAAAACACATACATCAAAAAGCTTGCCAGTATCTGTCTGACAGTGTTAACATTGATGTACTATATTTTTCCATTAGATTTTAATCAAAGTAATACAGAAGTAGCTATTGTTCAAGTGCCTAGAAGCCTTATTCCCTAATTATTAGTTTCTGTTACTGCTGTACAAATATGGGAGGTGGAGGGAAGGGTGTGGAGTTAAGCCCCAAACAAAAAAACTCTGTCTTGTGAAAGTTTTCAAATCAATTATATAAATTGTGATAAGTAAATGTAATGAGACGAGGATGTAGAAGGAGTCTAATGCTCAGAGCTCTTGATGCATTGACAACCAAGATAGGTGGATTCTGCATGAACTGAGGAATATTTGGGCAACTTTTTTCATGAAAGTGTTTGTTGAGTATGTAGCAGATTGAACATACATAAGAAAGTAATTGTCAGTTTATTTTCTTTTCTAGTGCATAGCTGTTCTCCATAGCATAAATTAACTTGAAACATACTTAAGAATAAATTTCAAGCAACAAGGTAGTCAGAATTTCTCCAGTTATTCCATCTTACATCTTCCTCCATTATGGATTACTTTAGCCACTATACAGGCAGCTTTTATTCTAACATCAACTGTTCTTCTGACGTGTGTGTTTCAGGGCAGTTGTGATACAGGGATCACACACAGTTTAATAATCCTCAGCTAGTGTGGTCTTTGGACGTGGTCTCATACGCCAGGTTTAGTAGAGGTTAACTTTCTGAGCCTTTGATAAGATTCAGTCAATAAAGCAGACACAAATGTGAAACCATCATCTATCTTTTTAGGAACATACTCTGCACAGCTTCAGGGTCTACTTTAGCAATGCCAATGTCACAAGTTTCATGAGCCCCATTTGAGAAGAAGCAGCTGACTCCAGTGACATCATGGGGGAGGAAGAAGCAGGAAGAAACAAGGGAAGTACCCCCTAAGGAAACACCATCCAAGCCAGAAGATGTGGGACATTAGTGAAGGGTGGAGGAGTAACTGGAAGCTGACCATAAGCCTGAGAAACTGGGAAGGACTGGTGCCAGTTGACTCCAGGAGCAGCACAGGGGCAGAGAATGTGCTACCTGCAGGTTTTCCCAGATGGGGAAGTCTTGCCAGATAGTGCTGTTCCCACATGATCAGTAAGTTCATCTCCTAACTCTGACATACATATGTAGTATTACTGTCAAAGAGTAACTGCATTTTACAGCTTTCTTAGGGAAACAGTTATGGTCATCGCTGGATGAGGAGCTTAGTGAGTTGGTTCAATTTCTTCTTCTTAGGGAGTACCAAGAGTCTGAATGCAGAGTCCTTTCTTCCAGGCTGCCATCGTGAGGTAATGGCCACACCTGGTGGCAAAGTTGAATTTGGAAATTACATGAATATGACCTGTTGGTGTTCATATAGCTTTCCAAAGGTGTTGTGAGTATGGTTTCTAAGAGAAAAAAGGCTGCAGCATGTAAAAATGAGGTTTAAGCTGCATGGGTGCAAAGGAATTTTCTTTCCTATTCAAGGTTGTATTGAAGGCAATTTTCCTATTGAATGTTTCTACCTTTCTAATGTATCTTGTTAACCCTTCTTGATCACAGTGTGATGCATCTTGATTCATCTCAGTGTATCATGAACAAAAATTGAAAAAAAAATTAATTAAATGGAATAAAATTAATCTGTCCAGGCATGGATTTTATTACAGGTACTTTCATTGCTGCATATGAAATCATTAGGACAGAATTTAACAATTTTTGGAATTTAACAATTTTCAATTTAAAATAATTCAGGGGTTTTTTTAATTCTTGTTCTGAATATCATATTTCTTTCAATGGAAGCTGTACTCTAATGATGTTTCCAAATTCTTGTAGTGCTTCAAATAAATCATCTTTGAGATTTTATTTTGTCATGACACAGAGAACCTGGAAATGACAAAATCTAGCAGGCATTACCTCTCTCCTTCACTTTCTTAGTGTGGATTTTTACTTGCCACTTTCCTGAAACTACCAGGAAATAAAACTCATCACAAAAAAAAAATCTGGGCAATTTGTTTTAGGTATTTGCATGTGGCTCACTGGCTATCTTTGAATTGTTTCAATTTAATTGGAATCATTGTGTATTATCATGCAAATTTAAATACATTTGAAGATACTCACAGTATGGGGGGAGTATGGGAGCCATTTCATCCTACCATCCATCTGTTTTTTCTGTTTTTTTGGACTCCCTTATCTGAATGGGGCACTGAGACTTGTTGGTGTGAGACTTAGGCATAGTTTGAAAACTTTTATCCTACTGAGAGGTCAATTAAGTTGTACATGTCCATACAAAAATATATAGGGGGTTGTTGTTTGTTTGTTTGTTTGTTTGCTTTTTCTTACATATTTTTCTAAAACAATTTATGGGTTGATCATGTGGGAATCAAAATAATGAAGACATGTACTTTCCATGTAGATATTCTGTGTGTAGAACTGCCATAGTTTATTGAAGCAGGGCAGAATTTTGAGCATTTATTAACTGTAATGTAAAAGGTCTTATGAGAGAACTTAAACATATTTTTTGAATGATGTATACAGTTCCCTTCTCTTTATGTCCAAAAAATAAAGCTATTTGGATAACATCTGCTTCTCTTGCTGCCTTGAAGTCAATCAAGTCTTCTTTGCAAGAGGCTATGAATATAATCCTCACAGCAAGAATGTGACAGCTCAGCAGAAGGTGGTTGAGAAAGAAGATGGAAACCTTATCCAAAATCTTATTTTAGCTTGTGTTTCTTTTTTTTGAGATATTGAAATTGTGCTCTGGTAAATACTTTGAAAGAAGATATCGCAAATAAACTTTAATTTTTACTAAGTTGCTCTTTCTTAGTGGCAGTTAAGGCACACCATGGACTAAGTCTTCAAAAAAGAGAAATATTTTAAATTATAAAAATTCATTAAACTATTAGCAAAATAAATTAGCTATATTAGGAATTAAGATCATCTGATGAGAAATCATGTGGTTAATAATAATAAAAGAATTAGTAAAGAATTATGGCTAAATTTCATTGTATTATTTTTCTGTATTTTGCTTTTGCAATAAATTGTCATATGAAGGGATATTTTTTTTCTTCCCTCTTACATTTACATCTGTTTTCAATTTTTTTATTTTTTTTAACATGATGTGCTGTATGGATATTAAAAGATAAAAATCATAGCTAATTAAGGGGATCAAAATTTGAATGGAAAATCATAACAAGCTATTAAACTTCTTGTTCATTAATACATGCAACACTTGAAGATTGATGTATGCTGTTGTTTTGAAAGGTAGAATTATAACCATTCTGATTAGATGATTACTGAATTCTATCTCTGAGTAATTTCTGTAGATGAACAGTTGAAGAATGGTGTTGGTTCTTTGAACTAGGCCACCTTTAATCCAAGCAGTGATTAAAGGTAGCTGTATATTTTGTGATATAATTGTGCATCATCTTTTTCATTTTTATTTCATTCACACAACCAAACAAGTAACTTCCAGTCATTGTCACTGGGGTTAATTGGAGAGTCTTCTTTTTTTTTTTTTTTATTTTTTTTTAAGTGTGTTGGAAAGGAGACATTGCTATTACTGATTCAACACTTCCCTATAGAATTGCTGCATAGAGTTTCATGGATGTATATAGACTTCTATTATTTGTGGGCTGAAGCAAGTCAAGAATAGGCAAAGCAGATCTGAAAGCACTTTGCTGAGCCAATTTATAGCTTAAAGAAAGATCACAAATGAAATATTGCCTTCATCTTAGCCACTAGAACCAAAGTTTCCCTGAGTGCAAAGAAAAAGGTAAAAAGATATATGGAGCTTAAATTCCTCATACTGTTCCACTCCTGCTCTAAAATCATTAAAGAGCTTTAAATAGTAAGAAGTCTAGCTAGCAAAGAATTGCAGAGATCTAGTGTCAGCCTAATAGGATCTGATCAGCCTGGCAAACACTCTGTGCTCCCTAGTGGAATCTGGAAATACTAGCCTGTGAAGACTGAGAATAACAATCATCATTCCCCTTTATCAAAATCTAGCTCTTTCATCATCCTCTCCTCGCTGCATATTTACAGCATACTTACAGTTTTGGATATGCAGCTAAAAACCATGCCTAACATGGCTTTGGATTCACAGTGGCATGAGAGAATGCATATTTGGGGGAAAAAGTCTATCAGTCTATAGGAAGTTCTGACTGTGGCTATGCTGGTGTAACAAAGTAGGAAACGGGGAACGTCCAGAAAAATCCCCTGGGAAAAATGTCTGATGGAAAAAACAAAACAGCTCTGTTCTCAGGTGTTTAGCTATGGAGCTTGAGTTAGTCTATGCATGCCAAAAAAAGAAAAGTGTTCTATTCATTCCATGCACTCTACTGAAAATTTAAACCAAATACATTATTCTAGCTTACAAATTACTAACTTCATTTTGGCATATGTTTAATCATTTAAGAAAGTGTCCTATTCAAGAAAGTCTGTAAGTACCTACTTAAAACAAAGTAGATGTTTAAGGACCTCCTTGAATAAAGGCAAGAGTGCTTAAAATTAGGAGATGCACATCTTTTCAGTGTAAAAACAAAACAAAATAAATCCAAGCTAAAAATTGAAGCAGAGCTTCCTCCATAAATACTAAGTGATAATGAGACCTACAGCCATGCAGACTCCAAAAAGAGCAAGCATTTCCCATAAGAAATTCAGAGTTCTTTATAATTGTTTAGTTTTAAAAAGATAATAAACCAATATGCCCTTACTCTGTGTAAATATGTTTACAATAGGTGTGAGAGCATGTGAGGCCTACCTGTATGCTAGTGTTGCTCTGACTGGTTTTCTGGAAACTTTTCAAAACATAACTCCTGGAGAGACTGAAGTACTGAAACACATCCCTATACAATGTCCTTTATTTGCCGGTAGCTAAAAGGGTAAAATTTTGGAAATATCTGGTGGCCAAAGAGCTTTCTTGTTTTGCTCCTGTATTTATGTTTTGGAAAGATAATTGTGTCTGCTGAACTTGTTACCAAAAGAGAGAAGAAACTGAGATATCAGGCTAGCTAGGAAACGGGAGTTTTAGTTCTGGATTTAGAATAAAGACTCTGTGAGGAAACTATATATAGGTGAGGATTTTAAAGTGAAATAGGAAAGACATGCACTGTCAAAAACAGTTCTAATATTCTACAGAGTTCATATTTGAGGTCTTTAGTGGAAAACCGCCAATTATTTAGCCTTGATGGCAATATGGAATGCTTTTCTCTCTGTAGAAAACAAGCTAAGTTAACAACAAAATATACCAAGAAGTAAAAGTACTTAAGTGCAACAATGAATCCTGGAAAGGCATGACTTAAACTTCAGCATCTATATAATTAAAATGCTTCCTATTTAGATTGAGTATATCAGAAACTGTAAAGACTGATGAGAGAAATTTGATTCACCAGTATTTATTTTAATCATGTGAAAACTCCCACTGAGAAAAGGGGAATTTTGCTGGAGGTGTATGAACAGGGTGCCTATAATTTCAAAACAGAGTAAAACTCCAGGAAGCAGTAGAAAAATATTTCAAATGATTGTTGTCCATCATTAATAAGAGAAGTGAAAGTGGTTGAGTTCTTTTTAGATATAAATCATCAAAAGCAAGGAGAGTCTTTAAACACAGTTACTAAAGGAAAAGGATAAATATGCATCACTGTAGCCAAGACTGATCATCAGTGAATTATTCAGCTCCTCCAGACTACACCCTATTTTTCTATAGATAAAAGCATATTTTGCCTACACTTGCAAGTTGAGAATTGAACACTGAGATCCTGATGAAGA
Organism: Aegotheles bennettii; assembly: GCA_013398125.1. NCBI lineage: Eukaryota > Metazoa > Chordata > Aves > Caprimulgiformes > Aegothelidae > Aegotheles > Aegotheles bennettii. The sequence goes on from VZRW01005203.1 coordinate 33,817, forward strand.
AAGGAATAAGAACATATATGTACCAAACTAAACCTCCTTGTGTGATTCTCCTTTTGAGCATCTGTGATACAGTCAAGATGGTTGGTTCTACATGTATACAAAGAATAGCCATAACCTTATCAGAGATGGGAACTGCAGTCAACAGAATTATTTTCATGGTGAAAAGAATTATGTGGTTCCCAGTGCAGAGTTTTTGGTAGACTACAATAAAAGGTCATGTACAGTATGACTCATCTGGAGTGCTGTGTTAAGTTCTGAGCAACCCAGAACTTAATGGAGTGAACCTAACAAAGAGCCACAGAGGTGATTAAGGGAGTGGAGCATCTTTCTTAAGAGGAGAAGCTGCATGAGCTGCAAGTGTTGAGCCTGAAACAGGGAAGGCTCAAGGGAGTATTATGCATGTGTATAAACACTTAGTCACAGGGAATGAAGATGAGGGAGTCAGACTTCTTAGTAGTGCCAGCGACAGGGCAAGAGACATTGGACACAAATTAAAGCACATGAAATTCCCTCCAAACACAAGCCAACACCTTTTCACTCAGGGCGGACAAACACTGGAAGAGGTTGCCCAGACAGACAGTGGAATCTGCATTCATGGAGATATTCAAAAGCAAACTGGTCACAGTCCTGGGCAACCTGCTCTCACTGACCATGCTTGAGCAGGGTGTTGGGATCAGGTGACCTTCAGAGGTGTCTTTCAACCTCAACTCTTCTGTGATTCTGTGAAAGAAAGGAAGAGAAACTGAAAAGACTTCAAAAGAGACTAGTATGTACTAATATCAATTCAATACCATTTCAAAAGAAAATGGATAAAAGACATAAAGCAAAACTGAATTATCTATATTCAATCTGGGTCAAGATTTTTAGTAGCATGTTCCTGAATTAGTGTCCTGATATTTCAGAAGGGCTGTGTTGTTCAGTAAGGGTTGCTGTGCATCCAAGGACTTATGGGTACTTATTAATATGAATGCAAAGCTATGAGTGAAACCATAAGGTTTTGATTCTGTGATCTATACATTTGAAGATAGTACAAGAGAGTGGGCAGATCAGTTATCCATAAAAATAGCAGACTGGAAATAATAAATATCTACAGTTGAGATTTTGAACCTGAATGAAAGTTTGAAAGAAAAAGGAATAAAGTAGGGTTAGTATTTAGTCAGAATTCATGTATACTAATGGTACAAATAGACAAGTGTATTATGTACATACATTTAGATATACAAAGGTCAAACTTTTTATGGATGACAATAGGAAAAATCTTTAAGACAGCAATATTAACAGCATTTTCTTGAAAAAACCCAAAACAATTGCTGCTATCAAGCCTGTGTCTGGCCCACAAGAAGTCTATTCAATAATACAAGCACCATCAAAAGGTGCCACCTCTGCATTTTCCATCATTTCATGGCTTGCAGCCAGGAGTAATAAGTCACAGTTACAGCAGAAACCAAAATAGTTGTCTAAACAGTTGGATATAATACCAGTGATGGAACCATAAGGGCATCTAAAATCAAACATAAGTGGGAGGGTGACCAAAATATAGCATTACAATTCTGTAGCCCAGCAAAATAGCTCTCGACTATAAATTGGGGAGACACAAGTCTTAACTATGGCAATAAAAACATTATTGGCTTATGAATGTGGTTCCTGCATCAATATGGCTTGAGATAGAACTTTTGGCTTTAAGAGGTGCATTGTGCATTCCAGTTTTCACCTTATAAATCTGTTTGTCCATAGCATTCTTGGAAGAGATTCCTGGATTCATCTAACTCACTATATAAGTTACCATTTTATATAAAGTCTTATTTTTTAAACTCAAGTGAGATGAATAACAAATGTTCTGTCCATGTTTATAAGCTACCCAACAACAATAGTTTAAGTAAATATTGCTTAGTATAAATAATATTATACTAGGAAGACAGCAGGAATGATGAAAAATACAATTAAGAAAGTAAATGGTTTAACATTCCAGAATTGGTTGGAGTATCATAAAAATGGCCAATACTATTTTAAGCATTAATTTAGATGCGTCTTTCATCCCAATAAAACTATCCCTAGAATAGCAGAACCAATAATCCACCAGGAGATTCACAGGCTGTTACTATTGTGAAATGAGGGACTACAGCACCAGAAGTGTTAGGGGAACTCAGCTTCAAATGGTATGAAGTAAAATTCCACAATTGTCTGTCTTTTACTGATATGACTAAATTTTGAACAGTGCAGAAACTTGGATGATAAAGGCTTATATACTGAAATACAATATACTCTGATAGAAAATAAAATAGATCACCTGATAAGAATGCTACAGGATTAATCAAGTAATAAACTATAAAATTTAACTGCAACTGTGAGATTCTCACTTTATAAAGTAGTTCTCATTATCAAGATGTGATAGGCATGATGTTATTCACCAGCTGTTTACTTAAATAAAGTCAGCATCCTCTGAAACTCACAGGAATTTTACACTCAATTTAAATAAATGTTTTACTTCTGTCTTGGAGAGAAGGGAGAGAGGGACACTGAGAGCACATATCTTCTGAGATTCAAAAGCGTAGTATTAGTAAAACTTGGGAGAGAAATTGAGAGGATAAATTAAGAGAAATATCTTCCTCTCCCTTCTTCTCTAGCCTATATCTCTATAGAAACCACTTTGTCTCATTCATAAAACTGTATGTTGTGCTATATATTTGAGCAAGAGTTTTCTTTTTCCATTGCTTTTGGAAACAAATGACTTGTGTGTTCGAGTTTATGCATTATGTCTCCTTGTAGCTAATGCTAGTTTTGCCGTGAAGGGAATGATTTGCATATATATGTGTGTCTGTGGAATTGTCTAGCACCAATTCCTTTTGACCAAAGTAAGTGCTAAGTGGCCACATTGATCCTTCGCTTTGGTTTTACATTTTTCAGTTTTTTGGAAAGGCTTACAATTTCTTTAAGTTGTCTTTGCTGTTCAGAATTAAACCCCACATGCCTGGTAAGTTTGGCAGATCTGTCTATTAGCTAGTATGCTTGCCACGTATCTGTTACTACGTACAATTTTAGACAAATGTACTCTATCACCTCTGCTGAGATACTGAATTATAATCTGAAATTATTAGGATTCAAAACTGAAGCCGTGAGGAAAGATAGATGGGCATAGGATTAAAGCATTTCATTGGGATGTAGCAATCTTGGTGGGTAAGCATGATCCTAGCACTGCTCCTCAGCAGTTTCAATAGCAACACACCATGAAATTATAGTATATACTGGGACTTGTCTAGGTGTTTTCCCCGATGTATGCAGAATTAGTATTGTAAACACTGAAGTCTGAGATGCACTGACTCTATACTTTTTTGTACAAAAGATAGCTTTCTTAACTTTCCCAACTTGCTAAAAAACCAAGCAAACTTTAAATACAGTATCTTATGTGATTGCAAAGCCAAGTGAAGTGCAGCTTGCTGTTCTGCAAGTACACTCCTAGGAGTAGGTATTGCGTAGACTTGTGCTTTTGTACGGCTTTCTATATAAATCCAGTTGATGATAACAAATTTATATTACTCTGCTAATTCCTTCTCTTGATGCTAATACAGATTTCCTTAGAGAGAGATATCCAGATCTCCAAAACCAGGAGACTAATGTTCAGTTAAGGAAAAAAAACTCCCATGCTCTATGTGGCCTCTTTAACTCCTTATAAATTGTCATAGTCTGAAAGTTTGGGAATGCTGACTAGTCTGTTACATGTTTTTATAGGAATCCATCTTTAACCTTTGTATTTTGTAGAGCAGAGATAATCAGAGAGATATTATACTTTGCTAAACCTGCATTTTTCTTTTCCATTTTATGAAAGTAGGACATCTGGTATGTGCTGGGACAATATTTCAAGCATCATCTCCTGCTGAGCTGTGCACAATAATTAATTACATGTTGACAGTTGAGCAAAGTATTTCTTCTATTATTATTATTATTATTTGTCTTCGCTGTACTAAACCAAATATCTTTACTGCCATTCCTAAGAGAGTGGTCTAAATGTGTTCTGATTCCCTTTATAGATAAGTATAATTAAACAGAAAAAAAAGTGTTTTTCAAGAGCACACCTCTTGATTTTTTTTACTAGAATTGTCTCATTTCATTTGTTTATAGTGATCTCAGAGTCTGTGCTTATTATAAACTTCTACACAGCATATAGGCTGTTCCATTGAAGGGAAAGAAGGATAGCCCATTGACAATAGTGTCAGTAAAGGACTCAGGAGATCTGTGTTCAATAGCCTTCTCCACCAGTTTCCTTCCTGTATAGTCTTGGCAAATCAGTTAGATTTGCAAGGCTATTTAAATGCTGATAATCTGTTTTTTAGATTATCAATTTACCATCTGTTATATGAAGATGATACTGGGTTTACAATCATGGGGGTATTTGAACTAAACACAAAATTGCAGAATGGAATAAAAAGTTCTTAGGTGGTTACTCAGACTTCAGCTTCATATACTTTATTCCATCCTGTTTTTTCTGAAATGGAAAAAGCTAACCTCTTTGAGCATTCAAAATGGGGTGGCTGTATGTGCCCTGCCTAAACCATGCCCAAAAGTCTTTTGGGAGAGTGCTAGCTGCCATAAGCCAAAAGCCAGTGACTACTCCCGTAGTTAAATTACACAATCACATTACCAGTGCTTATGGATAAACCCTAGCATGGCCTAATTTCCTAGTATAAGTGTAGCCTTTCCCCACTCTGGGATTTTGTATGAATAGATGTCGGATGTAGGTACAGCATATCAAGGACTCTCAAGGTTGAAAGGATGTTCCTTTTCCTGAGATAGAACAAAATTTCCTTGGGAAAATCTGCATGACCTTCTCGAATTTTTAGAAGCACAACTTCTATTAGTAGATGTTGTCAATTCCAGCATGTCCCAATGAGCTGTATCACTGCACATTGCAAATGCGAACCCAGGGGTCAAGGGCTGCTCAACCATTTTCTTAGGAGGTGATAAAGAATCTTCAGTGATTTCACTGCTTTCACATTCCCTAGTCTGTTTGAACCCCAGCCCTCCTATTTTCTTGCAGGATCCTGCATAAAGGACGTCATGGCTATGCTCATGACCAGGTGACTCTTCATCTAGAGGTCATTGTTTACTCAGTTTTGCCTTGAAGCGTGTGAATGAAGTACATCAATAAGAAAGTCAGCAGATTTCTGTGTGAACCGGATTCAGAAGGACTTGCACAGCTGTAACCACTATTGTGGGTATTTCCATACTTAGCTCCACAACATAATTGCCTACAAAGTCTTTTAGGAAAAAAGATGCTCAGCCAAGAGCTTTTAACAAGTGCCAATTCTATTTTTACAATTTGTGTCACGATCTTGTGTTTGAAAACCACATTTTTATTTTATGTGACTTACAGTACAACCTGGAGGTGACTTCACCGTTAAGTACAATGTTTCAGAATGAAGTATAAAAGCAACCAGATCAGGTGGAGAATGAAGGTAGAGCCTATTCTTTCCTGTAGCACTTGTTTGTGAGTTTAGCCACTATGAAAGCTGGTCTGTGCCAGACTGAGGGATAATCTGCTTCCTTTTCTTGGAAGAGATTGCTCTTTATTGTAGGGGTATCCAGCTGGGGTACTCAGATACTGCATAAGCCATTCAGAAATGGGCTGTCTTACTTTCCCAGCTGAAGTCCTGACTCTTGTGTAAGTCACCTGCAGATCCAACACAGCTCTATCCTTCTCTCTCACAGGTACAGGAATTGCTGGAGGCATGACGGTAAAAGAATTACAAAGCTGGCAACAATTTAAATGTGTTTTAATGAGGGAATTATTCGTCAGCACAATGATTCATGCTCACCGGTTTTCCAGAGGAGATGGTCACAGCATTTTTTTCCACTGGGAGGAGGGAGACAAGGGGCAGACAGGCAAAGCTGATTTCCAAGGCTTGGCTCCACACTCAAGAGAAATGGATGTGAATTTTCACATCTTTCCTTCAATATTTTCTCAGCTCCTGGGTGTGTGGGAGGAAAAGGAAGTTATTCAGAAGCAGTTATGACTTTCCACTACGTTGCTGCATTTTGGATTACAGCCCACTGTCTCTTGTATGAACTGATTCCTACCTCCCTGTTCTGTTATCTCTCAATCACAATGGTGTGAAACCAGTTTCAAGGCAACTGAAATTACCTATAAAGAGACTACTCGGGTACGCTTTTCAGGTCTGGTTAAAATTCCATTTAAATGCACGGAAAGATTTCCAAAGATTAAAGCGGGCTTTGGTTTGGGCCTGTGGTATCAAAACATATTTGGGGAATCTCTGGGTATTAAGTTCTGATATCCATTCAAGATCCATAAGATATATCTAATAAGAGACAACCTTACTCAGAAAATTCAAGAAAGAGAAAACAAGAACTATGACCCTGCTCGAGAAGAGGAAAAATATCCACATAATTTTTACAATTCCAGTTTGAATTTAGTGTAGTTTCTTGGGGATCCTCCAGAAACAACGTACTGATTGTTCCTCCTATTTTTAAAGCTTTTAATCTTCTCATATTAGTGATGCAGAGGCCATTCTCCTGACTTCTAAACTCAGCACATAACAAGAAAGATGTGTCCTATTAATAAAGTTATATTGTTAAAATATTCCTTATTCCATATAACTTGTTTCAAGCTCTTAAAGAAATAGAATTTTTTTACAGAATGAAAAACTAAATGCTTATTAATCTTTTCCAGGTGTGTGAGAGCAAATAAAAAGGCTACACTTTAACCTATATTTAACATTTAAAAAAGAATCTTATTGCAGATAAATGTATGCTCTGATGCAGACCATTAAATGATCCATTTTCAAGGTGTGTGGCCTTATTAAGTTTGGAAATTCATACACAGCTCACACATACGTGCCTCTGTTTCTAGCAGTGAGGGTATTTTGATATGTACCAAACACCACAGCCTGGAACTGACATCATTCTTTGGCAGACACGTGAATATTTTGTATTGTAATTGCTGGCTTGCATGTCAGTACACTCCTGCTGTCTATTAAACAGAATGATATACTTGTGCTCAGGGTGGTTTGCCAATCCTTTCTATTGGCTAAGCAAATAAAGGTTTCTCACCAGCTAGAGGGCTTAGTTTATGTGTACAGTTTGCTTATGTGCAAGACAGAAATGTCTGGATCTCTGTATTTATGCTGGAAATATGTCTCCAAAAGTTATATGAACATTCACTTGAACATTACTTGTTTACTTCCTCATTTAAGTGCTTTCAGTGAACATTCCCAGTGAACTGTTTCTCAAGCCAGGGCCTACTGGGGTTAATAAACAGGGTCAAAAATACCCTCTACAGCTGAAACTCTTCCTTTATAGCTAAATTTGAGTGAGGGTGTGTGTGTATGTCAGACACATTCTGTGGTAAAATAAGGTCATAAACATGGAAAAATATTGACAATATTGCTGTAGTGGGCAAAGTTTTTGACAGCAATATTAAAACATTTTAATTTCAATATTTAGAAACCATTCAGATAAAGTGAATTTTTATTCCTATAATTGAATAGAAATCTCAACTTTATCCTAGAGTTTACTTTTTAATAGGAAGATCTGCAAAAATATAAAGAGGATGAACACTACTTGCATTTTGTGCTACAATTGCAATACATATTATTGAGCCACATTAATAGATACATGGCTTACAAGCAGCTTAATTGAAAAAAGCTGAGTCTTTTCAGAGATAAGAAAAAAACTCATTTTGCTGGAGAAATAAACTTCTTTGATTTACTCAGATTCACTCAGCACTGATGTAGACATGTAAATCACTATGTGAAAATACTGTTGATGGATGCTTTCATTCTTGTTTGTCTAGAACTCCCTCAAACCATCTTGTAATTTTATATTAAGAGTTCTTCTCTGGTTTCTGGAAACTGTCATCTACTGGTAAAATATGTCACCACTGAAATGTTCACTGGAATTTTCCCAGTTGTGCAAACCAAAAGGCAACTAATAAGCAATATGACATGTGAAAAATAGTATTTCTGGAGAAATAGAAACCGTAAGAAATAGTCCCCCAACCCTCAAAACAGAGTAGCTCAATATTGAGTGAAAATTAAAGTCCTAAGCATCTTAAATTGTTTGACAGTTTCTTTCATGTCATCAGCAAAAAGCAAAAATGCCATCAGGAGGCCTATAAAGTTAGTACCACTGGTAAAAAGCAAGCTTTCAGTATGAAATTGGGAAGGAACGGGTAAGAGAACATTTAGATAAATCTGATGATTTAAAAGTGATTGAGCCTTATAGTCTTCCTCTTGAGCATTTACAGGCATGGTAGCTGATGTCTCCTGTCCCATTTTTGTGGAGAGTAATGGAGGTACTGAAAAACAGGAAGAGGACAAGTCAACCAGTTGATGGAGAATGTTCTTATTAAAAGTGCAAGTAGGACCAAATTGGGAGACACTGCTAGCTCATTGGATGACATAAACAGAGCTCAAAATGACCCTCACAAAATTCAGTCTATGTCCTGGAGAAGAAAAAGCCATTATTCATTAGAAATAAATGCAACGTTCTACACAGAGAAAGAAATTATTAGCAAGTTTCCTGATGCTTTTGCGGTCAAGTAATATTTATACAGAAAGAATCTAGAAGTTATAGTAAATCATTAACTTGTCCTTAAAAAGGATGTCACATTGTTGCAAAGAAGTAAACCAGGTTGAGGTGTGAACAGAAATAAGGATAAGAGGTATGCATGGCATAAAATATAGTAGAGTCCTTCAGGATGGGACACCAAAAACTGTTATGCAAACCATTCCCTTTCACTGAGGCAGAAACAGCTTTATGTAAGCAATTCTTGACATAGTTGCAAATCTTTAAACTCAAATTAAACAAATTAAAGTTGCTTGAAAACTGCTGCCCCAGGTAATTTAAACCTGTTACTTTTGCCCCAGCATCCTATGACATGGAAAACATATTGCCATCTTGTTGCTCACAGCACTTTCTGAAAACTGGTGTCTTGTTTCTTCTCAGTCTCCGACTCTTTAGACAGAAGAGTACCAATTTCTTCCATTTTTCTCTTGCAGGCCATATTCTATGACTCCAATCTTCTAATTCCTGTTGGTCCCCAAGTTTCTTGCAATACAGCATGTGTCACCTCCAAACTGATTAGTGTTTTCCAACCTAATCATTTCAATGTTAAACAGAGAGAAAGTCTTAGGGAGGGACTCGATTCTATCTGATTCTGTGACAAAATCTGTGTCAAAAGGAGTCAGGAGCTCCTGAACTATTGTTGTTAGTTTTGGGAGATGACCCATATAACTCAATGTGATATAATAAAAATCACTTCAAAATGCTAAAGGTGTTGATATTTTTTTTCCATCTCCCAAAACATTCATTCTTTCAAAACATAAGTCCCAGAGACAGATTCCAAGATTTCTCAGAAGAGTGACAACTGTGCTTTTGTGCTTCCCACATCGATGAACTTCATTCTGTTTTATTCAAAATTCACTTAAGATGCAGGCTAGAAAAATTTCCCAAGCTGTTATCTAGAGGGAGCTCTTGCCTTTGAATGGAAGCTGTGGATTTCATCATAGAAAAGTATATAAACTTGTTTGAAAACTGCATTATTCCTTGTTTTACATGTTTAAATGGAATTGCCATTTTAAGGAATACTGTAAATTGTTGGCTATAATCAGATCTTATATGTCTCATGGATATGCATACATAAGTATATATGCATGTATTCATATATATATTTATCTATCTCAGGCTGAGAGGGTCCAACCTTTTTGAAGTGTGAAAGTATTGGATACCCAGTCCCTCAACAGATATTAGTTAGTTCAGTATCAATCTTTTTTTCTCTGAAAGAGCAGCTACATATGAATAAAAAGCCACTTAAATGTCTTTGAAATATACTATAAAATACAAAATCACTGCAATTATAATTCATAATCTATTTACGTACATATTATGCAAGTAACTTACTTCAAGTGTATTGATATCTAGGAGCAATCTGTATGTACCTATGCATTATTATTTTCCTTTATTCAGTTTCTGTTACTTCTACATGATGTTGGGCCTTGTTGTGAGAGCTTATACAGGAACTGATGCACAGTGGTCTCATAAGCACACATAGCCCTGCTGAAGTGGTAGAAGAAATGTGAGGATGCTGAGAGTCAGGGAGATAAGAGATGTTAGTTACTTTCCAGAAACAGAGAAAATATCGGG
>VZRW01005203.1:43984-82994 GCA_013398125.1 Aegotheles bennettii
ATTCACAATCCTCAGCTCATAATAATAAGGTGAAACTTCCTTGATCACATTGTGGATCCTGCTGCATCAGTGAGGGCAGGCTGTAAGAAGCAGAGGAGTGGTGCTTAATTGTAGTTGTGCTTTCAGGTAGCTTGCTACCAATTTTACAACTCTGTCAGCTTTTAGGGCCAAGGGATAATTAAGCACAGAAACTTAAAACATGTTGTTGTTCTTAAAATTATAAGAGCTAGAGTTACATTATAATGTTTAAGGATTCTATGTATGTCTTGCAGTGAGCTCCCATAGCTTCATGAAATTGAAGATTTCTTCACTAAAACAATTTAGCTAAGTTTTCCTGAGCTGAAATCAGTATAATATATATAAGCACATTTTCCATTAAAAAAAACCCAGATGACTTCACAGGTTATTTCTTTTTTAGTTGAACTAAAATTGTTCTTGACTGCCAAGCTGAAATGTGCATATCAGCCTGGACCAAATAAGAATACATTGTTCAGATTTTAACAATGGAAATGATCAATCATCTGTTGAAAAACTTCAGCTTCCAAGTTGATTTGAAGGGACAATTTATTTATCTTAGTGAGGGGAAACCCTATGCTGTTTCAGACTTCATGCTACTGTCTCTGTGTCTGGACACACTGGATCAGACTAGATTTCAAAATACAGGTGAGTAGAGCCATCAGCAGCTCTGGGATTTCTTATTTTGTACAGTCTTCAGGCCCAGATAGGCCCCACTCCAGTCCTACTTATCAACTTTTTCTTCATATTCATAAAGGCAAAACAATTCCTATGATGCTGAATGATAACTAATACTCTGGGCTCTTCATACTACCTCCAGTGCTGGTGCCTGTGCCATGTTTTTGGGCTACAGTTTTTCAGGTTTACACAGTCTTCCATGAACTTTCCAGGATGACCATATTGGAACAAAAGAAAACTCATACACACACTCTATCCTTTCTGGAGCACATTCCTAAAAATGGGGAAAATGGAGCGAGTGCCACAAAGGTTGGTTCCACACGCAGAGACAGCCTAGGCTGCAGGGCTCCGCAGGCTGCACAGGGCTGCAGTCAACCCTCTTAGATACCTCCTTCTGGTTGGAGAAGTCCAGGCCTGTGCCAGTCAAAAAGGACTCTATCCCAAGATCAAGGATAGTCATGTTGTCCTTCATAGGCAGGAAGTTCCATTGCCACCTTTCTACAGCGACAGTTCTTTACCCAGATTGTCAGCTCTATCCTGCACCTTTGCCTGGCCAATCAAGAGGGCAAAGACCAGTTCTGCCCCATAAAACTGATCTTGGACAAGATCTCGATCAAATCAAGAACAAAACAAATATGATGAGTTCTCACTCCAGTTTAAATAACTGGATATGTTTCCACTTTCTTGGATTCAGCCAGGATCTCTAAAATGTTCCCTGGGTGTTAGAGCTCAGGGTAAACAGCAAGCTCTGTCTTTGCAGTGTCTTCAGGTCTTTCCCCAGGGTCTTGATGGGGGAGTAGAATACAAATGTATGTGCCATTAATAAATCCAGTGTCAGTTGTGGGGTCCATCATGATAATTGTCTCCCTTCTCCTCCCCCTTCATGGTCAAGTACTCGGTGGTGTACTGTTGTGTAAATGCTATCTCACTCTTCCCAGATATGTGTGGCTGGGGGCTGAATGATGTTGTGTTTGATCTTAGTCTGCCTGTCAGTTATTTGCTGCTTCATACTGTCTCAGCTGTTCACATCTGTGATCGATATGCTCTCTATAAGTATAATGCATGATACTGGTTGTACACTCATATGCAGTGTAACTTCAGGGTTTCAGTCATATTACCATACTTCCATATGGTTTGTGGTTAGCTAAATAATATAGATGACAGAATGGACAACTAGTACTGGATTCAATCTTCTTCTTACGGTTTCTATTAGCTAGTTTGGATTTCACTTCTCTGTTCTAATGATTTTGTGTAGAACAACAGACCATTATTTTTTAAAAAATATTTTTAATTGAACTGTAATACTTTGATGATATTCTGAAAAAATGTGCCAAATTTTACTCACCCGTATGATTTTCTTGTTTCCATAAGGGCACTACTGTGCAAAAAGATAGGTGTACAGGCATGCAGGCAGATGAATCATGGCTAGGTACTCTTGAGCATCCTTAAAGTCAGTAAGTTTTCTTATTTATTTATCAGAAGAACTCCAATTCTATGTCTTTAGAAAATAATATTTTTGAAACTTGAGTCATCAGATTTCCTTCTTTATTCTTAACTTTGATAAAAAAACAAGCTTCAGATTTTAATGTTAGCCAATAAATAACAGACCACTTTATATATAAAATCTTATTGTATTGAGCTAAGAATGTAGAAACAACAGAAATCAACTGTACAGAGAATATATAGGTGTCCTATCTCTTCAAAGAAAGGAAAACTTTAGAATGGAGCTTGCTCCATTATCTTAAGCTTTTGACGGAGGTTGACTGTTTTCTCTTTAGTATTAGTTTCTCTTTTTTTTTTTTCAGATTTTGGTAGCTTGTGTAAACCAGAACAGTTCTTATTATCAACATGACTGTAAGAATTTCATCTAGGTTTCTTCATTTATATACACATAATCTCATCATTATTACATTATCAGTCACACCCGTATTTACTCTTATGCCTGTAAAATACGGTTTTTCTCATACACCACTCAAAGCTTCCTAACGGTGTATGAACAATACAGTTCAGGCTGAACTGACAGCTGCTTGTGATGGATGTGAAAGTATGTGGTAATGTGATGCATGTCATATAAATTAGAGCTATCTTAGACCAGTTAAGAATTTGGATCCACTTTAGTAGAAAATATTTATGGTATTTTAAACAAGCATATCTTGAAGGACAACAGCTTCTGGTTTTGTGGCAGGATTAACTATTGGAAAGCATGATCAACTGCAGGAAGTTAAAATGCAGAAGATGTGGCTCAGAAAGGAAGTGTGGTATAAATATGAGCCATTTCCCTGCATAGCTTTGTACAGTATGGATGTGTATAGGACCAGGTGCAGTAGCATTGTGAATGGAAGAATCTGGGCAGCTATTTCTTTACTACCACATTCCTGGGGGTGTGTACCACACTGGGTAGGTTAATGAGGGAAGGGGTTAAAGTCTTGTCCACACATGTTCATTTGAACTGTATTTAGTGCCCTATGTCTGTAAAAGTCATGTAATAAGACCTTTGCTCTGGAGAAGAGAATGTTGCCATCAACTGATGCCATCAACCTGAAATGCACTTTATAAAGATTGCTGTGAAGTTGATGCTTTTTGTGAAGATGCAGGTTAAGAATGCTTTTCCTCAGTTTGAAGTCAGTTCAGCTGAGCATCCTCTTCCTTTCCTTAGTTGTTTTATAAAAATATTTCCTTTTGGTATTGCCCATCTGAGAAAAAATCTATGGCTGTCTTCTTAGCTCCCCAGTTCCAGTCAATCAACAGTATCTTCCTTCTTCTTTGGGGAAACAAAGTTGGAAAGGGTGCTCCAAAATCAACTAGTTTCTTTGTATTATTCTCTGACTGGTTGTTGTGAACTAGCTGGATTCCAAGCTGCACAGACGTCACTAGTAAGCAGTTTGATTTCTGAGTTCTAGGGTTTTATTTTCTCTCCACGTATGTTTCCTTAGAAAGACAGTTCTGCTACACAATTATTGAGCTGCAGGGATCCTGTACTTTTTGCAATTCCTAGTACTATTGTGATATTAAGTGGCAAGTAGGTTCCAGATGCTGGGTTCATTTTTGTTTCTCATTGACTGTTTTTTGGAGAATATTTGTGGTCAAAACAACAGTCAACAGAATTATTGTTCTGTATATGTGTTGATCAGCCACTTGCAGAGACTGCAAGTCTTATTTAGTCCTGTTCACTGGGGACAAAGAAAGGCCTAAGCCAAAATATTATTTAAGTGTTTAAAATAGGAGTGTGCATGAACAGTATTATGGGAGGTTTAATTGGTTGTCTGCAAAACAATGAGTTTTGCTTAGAAAAGATTCAGAGTACGTAAGGGTTGAGTTTACTCAGGGTACTGATGGGCTGCTGCTTTAACTTAAGCCTATTTCAACATACTGCATCAACTTCATACCTGCATATTCACTGATAAAGACATTTTGTAGATTTAAAATGGAAGAGGCTAAAATGGGACATGAAAATACTTTTAAGAGTGGATTATCATTATTATTGTGTTCTATCATTTACACAGATACAATACTGACATGTCTGTTATGCTCATAAATGACCTATATTTTTGAAGTATTCAGGGTTATGGAAAAGAAATATGATTGTATGATACCATTAAACCAAATAAAGCTGGCAAACAAAGTAAGTGAAAGATGTGATATATATTCTGATCCCAGTTTCCAGATATAGCTCCACTATGAAAACTCAATGTTTGATGTCTCTTTTCTCTTGCTAGGAAGCAAGGTGGCTTGCTAAAGAAAATTGCCACTCAATAGTTTTGGATCATTTCTTTCTCCCTTAGTGTGAGGGTAGACAATTCAGTTGTCATATGTGTAAGTCAAAAAGCAGAAAAGTTCAGAATATTGCCTATTACTTGATGCAATTTCTGACTGGTTTTAATCTTGGATGTTGATGTTCAACAGTAAAATGAAGTGTCTTTATTAAGACTCCTAAAGTGTAATCTGCTAAAATATCCATAACACTATGGCATCTTTGTGCCCTCCAGAAGTGCATTATGCAATACAAATTAACAGTTCCCTTCCCTTTCTCCTTCAGGAGGAATAATTACACATGCAAGCACAGAGTTTGTTTTCAGAGAATGGATATTGCAGTCCTGCACACACTGGGTTATGTTATGCTGCAATGAATCCTGGCAGGCCTTTTGCTTCAGAGGACAGAGAGGTTTTTAGAGTCATTGGCAATTTCTTTCTGCAATTTCAGATCAGCTACTGAGGAAGCTCTGTCTCCTGTAGGCATCTGCTACATTGTGATGGTGTTCCTAGGAAACCTGGACTTGGTGGAAGATCAAACTGTATGGGAAAAGATTTACTCTTAAAGAAGAAAGTATTGCTGTGCCTGAGGAGTGTTATTAGCTGTGCATGTAACTGAGCACAAGTCATTTTTCAATGCGCAGCAAAGCATGCTCTTCAACTGGAAAGGATAGAAAATTGTATGTGTCTGACACCAAGAGTTTAGAAACAACAAGATATCCAAAAGTACTTTTAAACTGTGAAATTAAGGTTACAAAAGGTGGCTATATGTCTCCAGTTATTGTCTACATCATGACTGTAAACTTTCCAAAGCTGTTTTCTCCTGCCCACCAGCTGCCTTCCTCAGTATCCTGCCTTGTCTGGTATCTTAGTTACTCATCTGGCATATATTCCAGGCATGCAATAGTTCTGGAGCCCAGGCCATGGACTGTTTAATCTGCATATTTCTTCTTGTTTCTTTCGAGATTATTTGCAAATTACCTGCAATTTTGAATACGACCAGAATAAGAGACATTCCTTTTCTAGTGGTCTAACAAGAACATTTTAGCACATTTCCCTAGACCTTTGCCTTTTAAATGCTTAAAAAATCTGGGTTTTATTGCCACTGAACATTTCACTGTATAATAAGAGTGTAACTAGCATGTTTTTGTAGTGTGATTTGATCTTTCAAAAAACATTTTATAGATTGATCTGGTCAAATGGTTTGAAAATAAGACCAAACTGTCTTTTCTGCTGTGTATCTAATTGGCTCCCTAAACAGCTATATCATACTCACTCTGTATAACATACTTAATATTGATTTCTGACAGGTTGACTTCTAGGTTACATCCTAAAACATTGCTTATAGCAACAAAGTTTTGCACAATCAGTTGTATCTAGATACCAAGGCCTAGACCTGTTTTGGTGACTAAATCCTGATTTTTTGTTTTTTTATCAAATAACACAGTGTTATTTGAAGAATTTTTCATACGATTCAGTTCCGTAGAGTGTAAAAAATATAGTAACAGCCAAAAAAACCTTGTTAAATGTGTAGCACTGACAGGCTGGAATATTTTTACTGACGGCAGTTTTCCAGATCCCTACCCTTACCCTTTTTTCAAGATAGAGGAAATATGTGCCAAGTTTATTAGACACATATCTCCCAAATGCATTCATTAGCCAAGATTCTTCCTGTCTAGAAGGGTGTTCCCAGTAAATGGAGTTTGGCTTGCAGTTGATGTGACCTGATTTGGAGCAGGAAACTTCAGAATATTATCCCCTCCTCTGACAGTATTTGAACTGTTCTGGAAAAGAGATGATCATGAAATAACATTAATGACTTCTAATTCTTTACTTGTATGCCATTCAATTTTAGAATACTGAATTATTGTGGTGGTTTCTCTGAGTCCAATTTTTATTAAAAAGTTGAATAATCAATGCAAGAGACCATCTTAGCTTTTTATTTATAATTTTGAAGGAAAGCATGATAGCCATGAGTTAATAGTTCTAAGACATCCCTCATATGATTCATAATATCAATACATGAGGAAAGGATGAGATAAACTCTGAACCACTGCACTTCTTAGCATTTTGGAGTACATCTTTAAAAAAATTAAATTAAATTCAGTTAAAAGCCCAGAACTCTACTAGAAAATATTGCATGGAAAGGGCTTTTGAAAAGGACTGACAAAGCTAACTGTGATTAGATAAAGCAGGGAAGTAAAATCTATGTATTAATATTGATAAGGTCACTGCCTCAGGACTAAGGCCAGTGATTCCATAGCCACACAAATGGGTAGAGCCAACTTCCCAGTCCTCATACCCGCAGCACAAACATTAAGGAACACTGTAATTTCTCGACACAATGAATTTAGCATCCCAGCAGAAGTCATAGTGAATAATAATTAATTAGGAAAATGGTTAATCTTTAATTACTAATTAAGATATTGTTAATTAGGAGAAATTTAGCATGGTTTTTTGAAGAAGAAATATTCCCTGATCAACTTACTAGCTCACTACAAAGAAATTACTTGTTTGGTAAATAAGAGGAGAGCAGTGGATGTTGTTTATCTTGACTTCTGCAAGGTTTTCAACACTCTCTCACATAACATCCTCATTGGCAAACTGATGAAGTATGTGCTAGATAAATGGACTGGGAAATTAACTAAAAACCAGCTGAACTGCCAGGCTCAAAGTGTTGTCAGCAGCACCACAATGCCCAGCTGGAGGCCAATTACAAGAGGTGTACCCTAAGGCTTGATACTGTCTCCAATACTGCTTAATGTCTTCATTGCTTATCTGAAGAATAGGATGCAGTGCACCCTCAGAAGGTTTGCATACTACCCAAAACTGAGAGGAGTGGCTGACACCTAGATAGTTATGCCACTATTCAGAGGGACTTTAGCAGGCTGAAGAAATGGTCTGACAGCAGTCTCATGAAATTCAACAAAGGGAAGTGCCCAGTCTTGCCCACAGGGAGGAATAGCCTCATGCTCAGGACCAACAAGCTGAAAAGCAGTTTGGTAGAGAAGGATCTGCACATCTTGGCAAGCATCACATTGAACAAGAACATCTGGAATGCTGGGTCCAGTGTTGGGCTCCAAAGAAACAGAGAGACAGGATTCTACTACAGTGAGTCCAGTGAAGGTCCACAAAGGTGACAAAGGGACTGGAAAATCTCTCCTATAGTGAATGGTTGAGAGAGCTGGGTCTGTCCATCCAGGAACAGAGGAGGCTCAGGAAGATCTTACCCATGTGTACAAATACCTGATGAATGCAATAAAGAATATGGAGTCAGGCTCTCCTTAATGGTGTCCTGTAGCAATAAGAGACACTGGGCAGAAAATTAAATACATGAAATTCCATGTGAACCCAAGAAAACACTTTTTTACTGTGTGGGTTTTCAAACACTGGAACAGGTTGCTCAAGAGTTATGAAGTCTTGGAGAGATTCAAATCATTACTGCTTTAGTTGACCCTGCCCTGGACAGGGTGGTACTCAGCTATGTGATCTCCAGAAGTCCCTTCCAATATCATCCATTTCTTTCAGTGATGTTCAGTGACAGGACCAGAGGCAATGGTCACAAACTGAAACACAGGAGATTCCCTCTCAACATCAGGAAATCCTTTTTTACTGTGAGGTTGACCAAGCACTGACACAGGTTGCTCAGAGAGATATTGTGGAGTGCCCATCCCTGGAGATATTAAAAAAACACCTCGTCACAGTCCTGTGCAACTGGCTCTAGGTGGCCTTGCTTGAGCAGGGGGATTGGACAAGATGACCTTCAGAAATCACTTCCAGCCTCAACCATTTTGTGATTCTGTGATTCAAGCTATCAAGGAATGTTATAATGGCAGCAGAGTATAAGCAAAGTACCAGTAAGAAATGATCCTGAAGGGATTCATTGAGGCCTTTTTGACACACACACAAAAAAATGAACTGTAGATGCTTAAAAGTATCTACAATTTACTGAAAGATGGATAGACAAGCTAGCTTTTCATAGACAGGAGCATGTATGAGAGATGTCAATGGCAATTTCTTTCTTACTTTCCAAGAGTAACAATAGAGATATTATATATTCTCCTGAGACAACTGAATACTGATATTTGCTCAGTGCCAAGAATGTTTTGGATCTGATTTTATTCTGTTTCTTCTTACTGCAGAATGTCTCTCTTAGGCTAAAATGTCCTAGAGAATCAGCTGATCGAAATAGTATTTTACACTACCATGTGGCCATATACAGCTTGCCACGAGAAAGAAATAAGGAAGAATTGTTCTGTAACACTTTCTTAAGAACTTAAGAATCTGAAAAGAAAAAACAGAAGAACTAGGATGAATGAAAAGCCTTTTAATGCTCTTTATATTCTTGCTGGTAGATCCTTCAATGCACAGGAAAATAGACTATGACTAACAGTTTTCACAAGCAACTCAAGTTCTCATCCTAGCAGGCTGGATGCTTGCAGTGCAAGGAACGAGAACTAGTTGTCACCTGAACTATGTTAGCTGCTGATCTCAGCTCAGCACCAGCTGTGAGGAATTCTACATTCTTGTTAAGATTATTAAAGCATGTCCTCAAGTGAGCAGGGGTCTGCACGTGGACATGTAACAGTGCTACTCTTAATGCAGTGCCATTTTGGTACTAAGATGTCCAAAGCAGAGTAATTCATCTTGATGAGTTTTCAACATCACTTATCAAAACATTGCAGAAGCATGACACAACCAAAGACTTCAATGTGTTCAAATGGACACAGCTGCTTTAACCACAAGAATACAAGCAACATTTCAGACACTGCAAATCCTGCCCAATTATTTTCACTGGGACTCCTTCAGTGTTCTGAGGTCAGGGATTTTCTAGAGTTCTGAAGTTCATTTAGTTTGATTTCCAGTCTAGCTCACAACCTGAAATATTATGGGCCATGTAACTAAAGTTTAACTGCTTTGTTGTTCTGAGGGTTAATTGAAAAATCTACATTGTACCAAGAGTCCATATATATTGTATCTTAGTCAACAGATATGTGATTTTTTTGTTAGGTAGGAATATCTAAAGGTAATTAACATGACATTTATTTTACTAATTGCCCTGAAGGAAAATAAACTTATCTCATTTCCTATTATAATTTGCTCATTTTTGCTGCTTACCTCACCAACAAGGAATGTAATAGAATAATCTTGACAAAAGGAGTCATTCTCATTATTTTTGGAGGCTTTGATGTTATATCTCTAGTTTGTGACAAAGCCAACAGACCTCAGTGGAGAAGTTTTGTGCACATACATAGCTCATATTCGTATGTTTTTGTAGACTTAGTAAGAACTATGGTGCAGAAGTCAACCACCTTGATCATTGCCAAGTTTGTCATGTTTGGAATAGAGCAAAGACATGACTAGGTTTGGTCTTCAGCTCTGCTCTTTTATCAGATCATCTTCTCTAATGCTAAAAGTCTCTTCTAAGTAGTTGTACTTGCTGAAATGAACTGCATGTTTTTCAGTCAGTGTCTGCTTTTAGGACTGATAACACGCAATGTTTGATAGTTACTGCTAAAGAATGGTATACAGACCAAGGTCACAAAGGGAGAGCAGGGGAGGTCACACCTTTAACCCTCCTGAGGGGAGGAGCGGACCAGACAGATGACCTAAAATTGTCCAAATGCAGCATAAGCGTCATACTTCGTATAAAATTGAATGATCACAGGATCAAGTTTTCTCTTCATCTGTGGTTGGCGTCCTGGGAGGGCGATATTGGTTTTATATATATTTGTATATATTTGTATGTATCATTAAAGATGTGTAGTTTAGTTTCCAACCCGTAAATCTCTCTCTCTTTTCTGGGAAGGGAGAGGAGTAATAGCATCTGTCATTCATTTAATTGTCAGTCCAGCATTAAACCGTGACAATAAAACATTCATATATAAAGAAATATAAACCTTTGCTGGATTTTATACAGAGTAATCAATACAGAATTTAAAGAGACACAACACATCCTTATTTCATTGTACGTTGACCTTGTGTCACTTTGTTTATTCTTTGGTTGTCTGGTGACTGCTGAGTTTGAATTAAATCTCCTTCCCCTTCAACCCTCACTTACTTGAGAAGGTGGCCAACAGGAATACTGATTTTGTTATTTATGTTTTCAACTCAGAAGCTGTCTCAGTAAGAATAAATTGTCTTGGCATGGGACAAGAAAGCATTGCATTCAGAGAAATGGGCAGTGCCACCCTTTCCCTCATTCCCACCAGGGGTCAATGAAATTCAAATAAATATCATGACTCATTCCTTGCTCAAAGTTTCTTCTTTCAGTAAATCATAGATTGATTTACTGAGTGACATGGTAAAGAAGGCTTGGAACATAGTGAAATACATATGCAGGTGCACAATGGAAGCCAAGTTTAACCAAAGCTGATTTACTAACATCTTACAATTTAATGACTTCACATTTTTTTCCACAGAAGTGTGTGTTCTTCTGTCAATATGTGTTTTTGACACTAGGACTGAATTTTTATACATCTTCTGTGTACCCTTTTCACTTTAAAATCAAGATTTATGAGCTGAAAATGAATTGCATACTTCATCTGTACCTTTTTTAATTTTAATTTGATCCCTACAACACCATCACAGCTTCTTTAGCTTCATCTAGGCTTCCTGAGCTTTGTTCACACGGACACATTCAGATGCATAGGAGTAGAAGGAAATTGTGTTTTTTGTTTCTATGAGTACATTGTATTTCACTGCATAAAGATGAAGGGGTGAATACACTTTCTGTCACTTCTTTCATACATCAGAAGGCTACTGAATAATGTGTCTTTGGTATATCTTGTGCAGGAACATGGAGATGAAAAAAAATGTAGAAAAAGCAGAATTCAAAATAGTATTTGTGTCTGCGTGCTCAATAATCTACCACAAACATCAGCCCTTTTGCTTCCAAGGTGAGGGTAGGAGGTGGTGGGAGGTGTCTTCCAGCTTCTATCTGTATTAGGGATCTTCCTACACCCCACTTATTACTGTCTTATTCATATCTAAAGTACGCATTTAAGGAGACTCTCCAGATTACCTCCACTTAATGTGCTTTAGTTTGTATCATGGAGCAGTTTCAAGTGCATGAGCAGGACGCCTTTTAGATAAAATTAAGCTGAAAGGGCAGTTAGTGCATTCCAGATGTAGAAAGGCATGCAGTAGATGCAGTCAGATTTGAGCTAATCCAAACCATAAACCCCTGAAGCATGCACAGTGTGGATGTCAGTTGCTCAGCACCAACTCTTTCTACAGATCCATTATTTGTGAATGCAGACATAGACCAGCAGTCCAAAATGTAGCTTTGTTGTAGATTGGATGCAATTTGAACTGAATGGAAGAGGAGGATTCTGATGTTCAATACCTTCTGCCATTTAGAAACTCAACTGACACCAGAGAGCCTGACTGTGTTACATACAGGAACATGATATCTTGCCGTGACACACCTCTGCAGGTAGACCCCTGATTCGTCTTCAGATCCCTGCTCTGCTGATTCACTCTGAATCAGGCAGAAATCAACGTCAGAAACTTAGATGTTTTTTGACAAAATGCAACTGAAACCAATGTATTTCAAAACAAACTTAATTTTGCAGAAAATATTACATCTGGTTCTTTAGGGCTTCTGAAGCAATGGAAGATTTAGGGCTTAGGTCTACGAGAATTTGAATTCAGGAATTTTTTTTGTTGACTGTCAGGGCTCTAAGGGTTACTAGTAGGTTTCAATTGCCCTGACTGGCCTGATCTGGGACTCCTACTCCTGCTCCTGCTCAGACCTTCTCTGCTAATAACGTAGGAGCTCCACTGCAGCTGAGGCATAGGCACCCAGTCTTGCCTAGGCTCTACTGTAGGTAGCTGGTCTGCTGGGTCAGACTCCTGGGTGTAATTTGCACCTACGTTGCCGTCAGATCTGTGGCCTGAACTGTACCGAGACATTTCCTTGCTCTGTCTGGACTTATGTCTGCTGCCACCACGCTAGGGTCCTGTGTGGGGTCCTTCCTGGCTTGGTCTGCTTGTGGAGCCTTGCTCTCACTGCTCCCTTGCAGCTGACTACATTAAAATCCATTTTCAACTTCTTCATCTGCTTTAAAAGCATGTCTCAAACCTCCCCTGTGTTCTTCACTGTCACACTGAAAGATGAATGGTGAGATAAGGTCTAGATAGAGCATATGATGGACATCTGTAATTTACAATGGGGTCAGTCAGAATTCAGTGTAGAAAATAAAGAATGCATATCACTGAAAACCATGACTCTATGATAACACTATGGAGTTGTGAGGTGTATGATGAAATCTGCATTAACAAAGTGGTAGGGAACTTTTAACTTAACAAGCTTGTCCCTCAAGGGAAGAGACTTGGACACTTGGTGATAAATCCTATTTCCTTGTGCTCTGTATTTCTTCTTTATGAAGAGTGAGGCCTTGGCCTTGATTGTACCTCTGAACTCCTGAAGTTGGGCTAAGACCAGCTGTTCAAACAAAACAGAAATGATGTTAACTACTGGCACACAGAAGAAAATACAGTGAAGAATTCTGGGTATGTAGGTACACTTTGAAATTTGACATTTTTATAAGGAAAGCAAATGCTCAGTACATCCTAAAATCCTTCCTATTAAAAGAATCTTGGTAAGAAATTAAGTACAGTGATAGAAAGTTTTAACTGAGTTTGTACTTTAAAATGAGGTTAGCATTACACTTGATTAATGCTATTTGAGTCATACTGAAATTGCAGTGTATATACAAACTGTTCTAAGATTTATTGTGCAGTAAAAAAGTCTCATTAGAGAGATGTGTGGATATTCAGTCCCACGCTAGTCTCCTTTTAGCTCCAGGCTGGCTTTGAAATCTTATTCTGTACCTTTTTTGGAAAGTTGGAAATTAAAATACTCGCTTCTCACAGAATTTAGAATAATTAGATATTATTGTTCACTTTAACATCCTTTCTTTGTTTGATGATGTTTATCACATCAAAAGTGAGTTTTTTGTGTTCTAGTCTGAATGTTTTAATGTATTTCAGTGCAAACTGGATATCAGAATTATTTTACTTGAAAGATGTTGGATACATTTTCCTCCATCTTTCTTGGGAACTAAAGGGAGATATTCCGTGTCAATATGGATTCTAGTTTGAATGTTTCAATCTAAACTTTGCCCCAGGGACAAGGCTAAATTCAGATCAGTGGCTAAACAAATTAATTTAAATCAATTGTTTGTAGTAATATAGGTTTCTCCATAACTTATCTTTTACAGGAGTGTGCAGGTTTCTACATGTTTTGAAGCAGAGTTTGTTGGAAATTTATAGACTTTACACATTATGGTGGATGTCATGCTACATTCTTAGCCCCATACCTCTTATGATAAGCCTTGTCCAATGTCAGATGGGTCCTCATCTTCAAGGAATTTGAATGAGCTACAACTCTCATGGACCAACTTGTAATGGAGACTTGCCATCACCATTTCCTATAAAACAATCACTCAAATTTAAGACCAAAATATTAAACAAAATATAAAACAATCACTCAAATTTAAGACCTTGGTATAATTTCCATATTTTGCCCTCTGCTGAGAGCAGAGAGCATTAGCATCTAGTGAGATACACAAAATTATTTCATTATAAAGCTGACATCTTGAGTAAGGGGATCCTCAGATTAGTTAATTTTTAAGTCCCCTGATACTACTGAAATATTTTTTTACTGAGAAAAAAAAAAGAAAATAAAATATTTAGTTAATATGCAATGAAGGCATGTTACATCTGCTCAGCCTATATGCCAAAAAGCCTGTTAGAGTTGGTTTAGGAAAACAAACAAACACAAAGGAAAACATTGAAATAATTTCTAAAGGAAAAATGAATTTTTAGAAGCATATTGTTGCCCTGATCACCTGTGAGAAAAAAGGATTGTGTAAGCATGTGTCTGTTTCATCTGCCTGAACCAACTTGTTGATTTTAACAAAATTTGTTAGAGGAATAGTGTTTACAAAGACAGTTCAAGCCCTAAAAGTTTCTTGAAAACAAGAAGCCAATGTAGAAAACAGTAAAAGGTGAAATAAGATGACTATGGATACTGAAGCACAAGGCTCATCTCCACATTTTCAAGGAAAATAATTTCTCCAAGTTCATTCCCATCCCTTGTTCTCTCAAACTTTGGAACCATGTAAGCAACTTTCTCCAAGACATTTTTCCAATGCCTCCAAGGTTAATATAAAACAAATGTGCTATATCTATGTGTTGGATGGTGCCTGCTGCAGCCAACATTAGTGAGTGGTTTGTGCCAGTGGATATCAGGGCCTTTTTGTGAAATATTGACCTCTTCAGATCTGAATGTCACCAATAATCAGGCATCCTCTTGAACTCAGAGGCATGTGTGTTGGAGTTGGCTGCGATATCCACCCCACCACTTTGTTGATACTTACAACTGAATTGAACATGTAACTAAAGCAGAAAAATCACATTGTTTATCCTTGGAACCAGTATTTCAGTTTCTTGAAGAACAGTCAGAAAAGATGCACTTCTTATTCTCTATATTATATTTCCTTAAGTGTCACAGCCAACTGTAAAGTGGTTGTAAAAACAAAAACATCCCAAATCAGTGAAGAGGATGACAGTATGTAGAGTCTTTGTTGTGCTCATCTGCTACCAGGAACACTTCTCTCTCTGTTTGTTTATATACTACCTCTGGTTTTGTCTGTAGAGTTACTAAATATGAAAAATTTCCTAGAAATAACAATACACTGTAAAGCTTTTGTAGTTATAGCATTATTTTTTCTTTTTTATTTTCGTTTTATTTTTTTCACTTGGTAATGAGGTTAGGGAGTTTTCTGCTTTGAAATGCTAAATAAAATACTTTTCTTTAAATTATATAAATCTAAATAATTTTTTTTTCTAAGAAAAAGTAAAATTAATTAAAATATATGACTGAAAAGAAAAAAAATCTAACATTCTCCATGCCACACATACCACACTCCTCCATTTACCAAAAAAACATTTCATTTTCCTATCTCTATGGGTCATCTTTAAACTTTTTTCCAATGCATACTTAGATTTACGTGAGAAAATATTTACATACTAATGTCAAGAGAAATTAGCAGTGTCCTGGTTAGTTATTTTTATCATAGTACTAGCAGCACTGCAGAACAAATAATCCATAAAATATGTTTGTACATAAAATGTGTCATCTTTGACCCTTCCTCTCTTGAATCCTATTCTACATGTCTTTTCTACATCTTTTGAAAAGTAGATTTGTACTTCAATATTAAAATATTTCAGTAAATTAGTTTCTTAAATTATAAGAATATTTGAAGTAATTCTTAAGAAGGAAGAGAACTTACTGTAGTATCACTGGTAGTTTAAACTGTAATCTAACAGTAGATTCCCAATTAAGATTTATTAATTTTAGAGAACTTCCTGCCTACAGTGAAGGTCATCCAACTGATGCCTATAAACATTAGAATAGAACTTCTTGTGTATCACTATATTGTCTGGTAGGCATGTGGAAATGCTAGGCCTGGTGAAATAGTTGAAAATGACTGGATATCCTGCAGACTTTGTGACAAATATTGGATGTCCCTTGCCATACCTAAGGCCTTTAATATCAGTAAAGACACCAAGTAATTTTAATGATGACAGGTCCCCTTGTTTCCAAATCTCAGGAACAAGTTCTACTACAATGTGGCCTTCACAATAGTCATTGCGATATACCAGGGCTCTGGGAATTTTCTCAGACCAGTACAGTTCTCAGTGGCCTTTTCTGGTAAAGACCAGTGCTATTGTATAGTATGAGACTCATGTGTTAGTGTTTTCAGAGGAATTTCCCAGCCTGCCTTGCTGGTATTTACCATAGTGCCGTGGAGAGGGGCATTGAGGAGGAGGGGGCAGGGTAAAGAGCATTCTACAATTTCCTTTCAGCACATTTACAGCTATTTTTTCAAGCTCAGCATGTGTGTTTTGGAGGCACGAGAAGGCCAGGGCACTCGGATTGTTGTCTTAAATGAAATTCCGATCAGTCTAAAGGCTGGCTCTCTAGACAGTCATTAACTTGCAGGTGTGTTGGACTAAAATGTGCAACATGGTTAAACAAATGAAATCCAGGCTATGAATGTGCAGCCTTGAAATGCTTCTTAATATGAGAAAGACAAAGAAAGATACCTATGCAAGCATATTTTGATGTGCATACATAAAATTGAAAGAGAAATTATGAGGGTTTTGGCCAAAGCAGTTTCAAATCTAGAATGCCTGCTGTACTTAAATGAACATGTATTGGGAAACCTGATTTAAGCAGCAGAATCTGACACACAGAGAAACCGTGTCTATGAAATCCCCGTAAAGTACCATGTTTGCTGCTACCGATTTATAACATCCCACCAGTGGAACATCAATTTAGAATTGTTTTCATCTCCTGGCTTTGTTTGTTTGTTAGCCCTAAATTTTTATTGTTCTGAAATGATGTTCATTTCTGAGAATTCTTGAATATGTTGTGTAGCATTGTGTAGCATTGTGTAGTAAGTGGGGCTGAGTGGCTGACACTGAGAACAAGCTCAATCCCATAATACCTATGTGCTTTCAAAAGAACAAAGAGCTCCATTAAGAGTACAGAAGCTTATACTTATTAGGAGTATATCTCCCAGCTTAGGACAACATTACTGATCCCAGAGCTGGAGCTCAGCCTCGAGATCTCATGCAGCAATAGGTAACACAACTGGCCCCCTTCTGAAGACAAGAACAGTTTTACTGAGATAATACTCATTACAGGATGTCTTTCTCTTGTTTTTGTTTACTATCTTGTTACAAATGGTTGTATTTTCTCAATGCATGTTTTATTTCAAATATTTGCCAGAAGAATTATGATTCTTAGGTTATTGCCATGCATTGTTTCTGCTATCTGATTAAAAGACACAAACAAAGAAGTTTAGTTTAGTTTCCGTATTAGATTTGGTGTCCATAATCAGCACAAGTCTTACAGGATTTTGAGAAAAAATTCTTAAAAACTTCATATAAACATTGCTGAGAGTAAGAACATTCCACGTGGTGATGAGACTAGGGACATTGCTTTTCGTCTGGAGGTGGCTGTGTGATGTCTTAAACTATAAGTGAAATTATCCTGACAAAATCACAGTAAAATGAAGATTGCCTCCATTTTTCAGATGAAGAAACAGATAAATTCTGTGAACTGTACAATTTCATGAAGGAGTTATGCATGATAACCAAGAACTGAAACAGACACTGAGTTTCAGAGAAGTGCCTTAGTCACAAGAACATTCATAATCAGAAAAGCCCGTTTTAAAGATCCTTTGTATTTGTTTCTCTCTTTCCCATCAGTCTGCTTGTCATCAAAAATGAAACAAAGAAGGAACTGAAAGGAAATACTGAGGTGGATTTTTTACAGTAAATTCAGATGTCTTTAGCCAGTGGTAGATAAAACAGTATTAAAGGAATAAGATGATTACATAATAATGAACTGATTTTAACCTACAGTGTAGTAAGTGAATGTTTTGGTACACTCTTGTCAGTTCTTATGTTTTTTGGATGGAAAATGAGGTCAATACAAGGTGTTCTTAAATATCATTTTATTTTTTACTACATGTCAGCCAACAGACACAGTGGATTTCCTCCCCAACACTATGGTTGACTGGTCTTTTCCTGCAATCAGGAAAAACATTATTTTCCTATTAAGTAAGCATACATGAGGTTCATATTTACTTTACTAGCCACATAAATTTGGAACTGAAATGAATATTCTCAGTCTATGTGATAGCTGCTAGCAAAAGCTTTTGCGATGGCCTCTTTGTATTTGTTTCCCAGACACAAATTTGGGAGGGTATATTATCCACCCAGGAAATATACTTTTCAACACCAGCACTAAAACCTAGATTTATAATTAGCAAGTAGCAGCTGGACCTATCATTTTAAAGTAGAATGTTTATAACCCCTTGATAATATTCAGCAAAAGTTTAGCCAAATGGAAAATTTTTATTTGGTTCAAACACTGAGCCGATGAAACACCGTTTCCGGAACAACATCTGGGAGTAAGAGACTCTCTGACCTTTTCTTGGGATTTGAGTAATTTGTATGTAGACCCATATTCTGTGTCCAGACTGTGGCTTCAAACCATTGCACACGTCAAAGGGTAGAAGAGTCCATCATGGAGAAACTTCGCAACAGCTCCTGGACGTGAAAGCCTGTCTCCTTTCAGTGTACCACACTTAACCACTGACAGTTGTGAAATGGGGATATGCAGCCTCCTTTCTGGCATATTAGGTCCTCAGGCTGAGGGCAATGTTGACCAGTGGTTGGAACCACATGGCCAAGCTCACACTCTGGCTCAACCTGTTGCTGGTTTTGTGACTTTGAAAAAGTGCTTCCTTTCTGCTTTTTACTTTTCCTCATGTAGTGTTTGCATTTTCACTTTTTGTTGTGAGATTTATGGGATCACCCTGCGGATCAATTCTAAAACATTGGTCTGGAGTTCTGTTTGTTGGTTTTGTTTTGTTTTAAAAAGACCCAAACAACCAACAAATAATGGCCATCAATATTAGGATTCCCCTTTTATGGATCACATGGTAGAAACCCATATTTACTTATGGAAAGCACACCAGAGA
The DNA here is from genome assembly GCA_013398125.1 of Aegotheles bennettii. Classification (NCBI taxonomy): domain Eukaryota; kingdom Metazoa; phylum Chordata; class Aves; order Caprimulgiformes; family Aegothelidae; genus Aegotheles; species Aegotheles bennettii. The sequence goes on from VZRW01005203.1 coordinate 62,998, forward strand.
TTGTCTGATGAGGCAGGAACTTAATGCAGAACACCATAAACCAGTCTAGTTCCTCAGAGAAAATATTTGTAAAGAAAAAAACACTATTGCTGGCTTTTTTCTCTTATCTGTTCATCTTCTCTCATCTGACTCCCCTGGCATGTTTCTTTCACAATCAGTTTGTCCTTTTCAATCTCAACAACACTTCAGAGGTTTATTGGTTGGCAAGTGGCAGTGGAGTTTAGTTCACTGGTTCGCTTGTCCTATAACTCTGAGGTACAGTTCTTCCTGTATGGGACAATAGGAATGGAGAGTGGATAGAATCTGGATCTATGCAGAGAAGACACTTAAAACAGAATAAAGTCTAGGGGAAAGTTAATACAGATACTACATGAGGAAGCACATGGAATATAAGAGAAGGAAGAGATTGAGGCATTGTTCTGGTCTGTCCTAGAAATGAGACCGATTGCTAAAATAGGTCATCAGCCACTTCTTTCTACCTGGTTGTATCTAAACAAGCAATATGAGTAAATAAGCACAAGTTCAAATCTGCAAAGTAAAGGAGTAGGTCAAAGGTCTCACTTCTCTTGCACAGCTGTAACACAAGAGTGAAAACAGAGATACCTGTGAAGCAAAAACAGAAGGTAATCTTCCAAAATCAGGATAAAGGAATTCTGATGAAGAAGATTGCTGAAGAATCAGGATTGACTTAAGAAGCAGTTTATTAAAAGCATTTTGGTGTTTGAACTGCTGTGCATATAGAAGCTGTTAATCCAAGACATTTTCCCACTGGGTTTTACTTCAAGAACTCTATGGCCTCAGCTGGAATCAAACATTTCTAATTGTATTTAGTGTAATTTCCCACAAAGAACTTCTCGTTAGTCAGAGCAATTTTGGTTTATTAATGGGTTTCTAGAAAATGCTGGTCATCTGTTTCGAACACTTTATTGTGTGTGAGATTACTACTCCTCATCCATTTTTTCAAGATATGGTAGAAAAGTTGTTCCTTATTTTATTTCCCCATAGTAAATCTAATGTCATTTCTAAATGGCAGTGGAGCACAGATCTCACGGCCCTCCACTTACCAAGTATCTTATTTTGTCCCTACCTTTGCATCCAAGGCTTCTGAGTCATTCTAACTGTACGAAGTCATCTTTTAATTTTCTGTTTTCTTTGTATTAAAAACTGTCAGGTACTTCATGATAGGTGCTTTCAAGAACAAAGTTTTCTTTCAAGAACTTTAAAAATATATCTTGAAGGTGGAAATAGTGGTTTGTTTTTCCATATTCTGAAGGATTTAGATGACTAAGTTTTGTTTACTTTTTATTTCATTGTTCATTTCTTCCTGAAATGCAGAAAAAAATCAGGTAATGGGAGTTCAGTTGTGAGCCACAATACATTTTGTCATCAGTTGATATTAAAAAAATAGTTAGTATGAAAAAAAAAGTGCTTCTCTCTTATTCATCTTTCGGTATGTGTGGTAAAGTGCATTGGCATTACACTTGAACTCAAGATTAATTACTGTTTCTGACCCAAAATGGATTTGGAGTATGAAGTCAGTTAACTGATTTTATCTGCTTCTGTTCTATCTCTCACTACATATCTGTCTTCTGTCTTTGAATCATGAGCTCCTTGAGATATAGTTAGTTTCTTACTAGCTATCTGGAGCCTAGTACAATGTGCCCACATTTGAACTGGAACCCTTCTGTCTTTGTAATGGTTCAAATAATAACACCAACACACTTTTTGTTTGCTGTTTCACAGAAGCACGGCTGTGATTGTCTACATAATTATTTTGACTATATCTACAAATCTTTAGGAAGTTGTCTTCTTTCCTAGGCATTTATCCATCTCTCCCTAGAGACACTCTTTCCATTTATTCCTCTCTGGTAAGCCTATAACAGCTTGCAGAGAGGATCCTGTTTCTGCCCTTCAGAGTTGTCATGACACTTGAAATACAGATTTTTGTCATAAGCCCTGCAGCTTCCTCTGCTTTCAGCTGCCCTTCCTAATGTTAGGTGTTTGCTTGGTGAGGACCAGCCAAGAAAGTAGTGAAGAAGCATGTATTGGCCCTGTGGTTTGATCATGGGCTATCAAATTGCAGTTTGAATTCAGCTTCTTTCAAACTACTTTACAAATTAATGTTGGAAATTGGAAGAGGGATAAAGGGTTCATATTTGTCCCCTGAAATTCTATACCATTTGCTGGTACTAATCTTCCATCTGCTGTTCTTTATTGTGAACTTGTGCAACTTTAATGACTCATGTTGAAGGGTTAGTTCATTCTGTGTAATGTATTTGGTCCTGCAAGTTGAACATCTTATTGTCATTTACTGACATTTTTCAAGTTTTTAACAAAATGCTCAGAATCACCTAGAATGAATAATAGGAAGTATTCAGGGAACTTCTGTGAGGAACAACAGCTCAGGTTGCTAAAGAGAAGTCTATAAACTAGTTAGCTCAGGTAATTAATGCGAGCAAAACAAGTTTGGTGCAGTCTGTGCTATTTTGTTTCTTAGTAGATGAGACTACCAAAAGATTGTAGAATCTTCCTCAGTCTCTTGGGTTTAAAATACTGTCTGGATACACAAGACGTTTATCAATATAGAAAAACACTAATAATATGACCTAGGGTAGTCTGGGTTTGAGAGTCTTGTCTTTGCTTCTTGTTGGAAAATTGCATGGGCAACTTGATGTAATATTACAAGCTTTGAGTCTTTGAGGGGTGCAGATGACTTTTATCCTTTATTGTTCTCACCTTTTTGTTACCTTCCACTTCCAAGGAATTTTTTTTTTTTTTTTTGAACATGATACAAAATAGCATCAGATGGGAGGAGAGAAAAAGTGATCTCAAATATTTCCATGGAATGGGAAAATCATTTCCTACTTGTATCCAGGCAGGATACAGATTTCCCATGGGTGCTTTCACTACATACATTAACAGCAAGATAGAAAAGCAGCAGTGAAGGTTATGTTTATCTTATTTCCTCCACCTGTGCTGAACAGCCACATGCTATAATACTGAATAAATCAAGAAAGAGATTGCTGGGAAAGTGGTGTAATCTTATATACACATCATTACAGAGCGAGTTAAGATACTAGACTTCAAATTACTTTACAGTCTAGGGCAAAAATAAACTTTATCTTCTGGGTTAGGAGTCACATGAAATGTAACCTTTTTGTCCAGTGTTGTGTCCCACCCCCCAACCCCCTCATCCCCCAAAGATTTCTTCTTTGTTTCTTTTTCATAAATCCCAGATGAGATTTTCAAATCCAAGTTAATTGGAAGCCACTGAACTTTTGTAAGATTTGCTCTAGCAGCTTATTTACACTGAACACAGAAGTCTGAGGCAAGAATGACTGCAGACTATAATGTACTGTAGGTCTATGCCAGAAGCTTTGAAGTCAGGTACAAGTGAATCATTTACAAGTAATCTGGCCCACACAATGGAATATTTCCTGTCTGGGTGAGTTACATGCTGCCTGGGTGGGCTTGTGAATAGTGAGAAAAAACCCCAAAGATCAGAAAATCACTGCTCCACTTAAACCGGGGAGGCAACCCAGTGAGGATGTCTGAAATGCTAAGAACTGATGTAAATGTTTCAGGTTTGACCAGCCATGGGCTGATCAAAGTGTGCGTAAAAGGATGAAGCGTGTTTTGCTATAGCAGTACCCTCATTATCTCCTATTTTTGTACCAGATATATAATTTGTATAGTCAGTGTCTACTTGGTAGATTGAAAGAAAGAAAAAAGTATATTCCCTTAAGATTCTACTATTGCAATGTAACATTTGAACGGCTGCAACCATTAGGCAGAGGTTGGTGAGGGGAACCAAGAACTTGTGGTGGCTTAAAATCTTTGCATTTCTGGACCTAGTATAACTGACACATGATGAGAGTTAGAAAGAAGTTTCCCTGGATTTGGTTCTTAAGGTGTCAACCACTGTTGGGTGTGTGATGTTGGGCTTCAACTAGCCACTGTGTTCAGCAAGGCAACCTCTTGCCATGGAGCATCTTTGAACTGCTGTTATACAGCCTGTAACCTTCCATGTGGGAAGAACTATCAGGTGGATTTCTGGAAGTATGGCTGTGGGAGGAAAAGCTTTATTCTGCATAAAGGACAATGTGTCTTCCTTAGTGCTAAAAGTGAATTACTTTTCCTGACTCACTTTCAAAGTGTTTGCTCTGGTGAAAAGCTGAAGTTTCTCAGCAAACTTTTGCCACCAGAGCAAGACTAGTTTATTCCTAACACTGTGCAATCTAATGATAGGCAACCATCATACCCTGCAGCACACATATCACTCAGAAAATCATGTCTCATTCAGAGAGCTGTTCTAACACCTTCCTGTGATACTGCCTCCTCCTTCCCAAAAGAACCAGATGTGGTTTTGGATCACCTTCCCACAGTGAAGGCCAGTCTCTAAATTTGGTCGTTACTGAGAGAACAGGAACATGCAGTGGAGAGTTCCACTGCACTGTTGTTTCCAAGGGAATAGGTTGAAATCAATTTATTTAATTTCTGTGAACCAAGCATACAGATGAGCTCATGATGTCCTGGAGAAATCAGGCCTGTGGTCCCCAAGGCTCCAAGCCATAACGTTATCCTTCTCCATTTATTATTTTTGAGCTAAAATTTAGTGTAACTGAATAGTTTTATCCAAGATTAACAAAAATCAATCCCTCATGTAACTCCATTAAATTTACTGGAGTTGCACCAAACATTACTTTGGCCCATTATATGTTTTCTCTGAAGATGTGAATCATCTCTAACACAACTTCACTGATTTAACATTTTGGACAACAAATTGATGCAAGCAATTCTATAAAACCTCAGAAGCCATCCTCAAAAATTTCCATAACTCTTTTTTTTTTTTTTTTCAAAACCACATAAATGTCTTGCAATTGTGCAGAATGAAACATCAGCCCACAGAACTTATATTGTAATCTCATAACCATCTGATTTTAAGGCATCGCTTAGCACTGAAGTTTCTGGCAGTAGCTTTCCTCTGAAATAAGAAGGCTGTTGTTCCCAGGTCTTACTATTGTGACTTTGAATGTGATCTATCAGGTCCTCTGTCTAAATCATTCTCCTTTTGTACAGTTTTGGTACTGAACGTCATCTACACTGTGAATAGGACCTTCTTTAGTCTGATTTCCCAGAAGCAACAGTTAAAATGAAAAATGTTGTGGCACTGTGTAAATTCCATTTTCTAGAGATAGAGATTTGCGATATTTTTGGTCTAACACATAGGTCAGTTTTTCTGAGTCCAAACAGATTTCCAGTTATATGCTTACAGGTATGTCAAAATGCTTGAATTCAGCTTTCATTGACAGTGACCTCATCACCAGGTTTTATTCTGATATGTGGATATATATTAAATAAGGTGGCTATGTTTATTATAAATATTTAATTATAACTAAAACTAAAATTATTTGTATTGCATTTGCAAATTTGGAAATGAACCAGTAACACAGTCCTTGATTTGCTGAGGGGGTTGTGCTCAGATTAGGCCTCTCAACACTGATTCCAGGTTAAAATTGTAAGGACAATTACCCACCAAAATCTTGAGAACTTTCTTTTAGTAATGCTGAAATGCATGCCTGTTTCATTATAATTCCCCTCAAATACAGAGGCAACATAATACAAATGCATGTAGTATTCTGTACTTCTGAGTCTAATAACTGCAATACTTACACAGCCAGTAATAATTTGTTTTGTGTATTTTTCTAACAAGACAAACATTCAAAGAATGGAAAGTTGAATTGGTTGCAGTACATAGAAATTTTACTTGTAAATTTACCTGGCGGTAAATGTATCGGATACCTCATTCAAAAGATGTCTGGGCTCCAGTCCTGATGAGTTTTTGGCTTCATCTATATAACAGTGATACGTAGTTTTTCTCTGCTTTTTTTTAATAACCGATTTTTATTTCAAGATGTCCATTGTCTCTGATTATTCCTTGTGTTAAAAATGAGCAACACCTAGGTTAAATGAGTTTCTAAATATTTCTGAATACAAGAAGTAGTATCATTAAGAAAATGACAGCTTACCCAAAGGTACATATTAAACCTTGAACTCATCAACAACTATGTTAGAGAAAATCTTTAGACTGGGTTCTATAATGTTGAACGTCTTTAGCAGGTGGATATCTTTTGTTTCAGGTGTTGGAGTTATGGGCATGAAAAAGAATATGAAAAATAAAAGATTTTTTTTGTTTTAGAACAATATTTAATAGAAGCAAACTGGGAAATAAATGTTTTAAAACCAAAGAGATCTCTGAAGCAAAGTATTTTGAAAAATGGCATAAATTATTTGGAAAAAACACCAGAGAAATTAGAATATTTTTATAGAAAGATTTTTTAATTTATCCATGGAACTGGCTGAAAATTGACCATCCTTAGCTCCTTGAAAAGTTCATTCCTTCCTCTTGTTATAGCAATGAAAATTATAGAAAATAACTGTATACACAGCAAAGTATATTTTGTCATGAAGAAAGAAAATATAACAAGGGGTCTTGATTTTCAGGCAAAGCTACTACTTGCAGGAAAAACAAAACATTGGTAGCCATGTGTATCCCTTCCTCCTTTACTTTGAAGATTCAGTGAATAAAATATACTTTTAAACATTATCAGGTTGTCTCAACAGCACTAGAGTTCTGCTGTAAGAAATGGATATTTTGCACAGATTTAAATTATTTTTGTCCTTATAAAGCATTTTGTAGAATTAGAAAGCTTAATAAGCTTCTCCTTGTTTGCAGAAGAAAATACGATTTTTTACCTACAATTAGAGCTGGACAGTAACAGTTCATTAAATTACAGTTTAGCTATGCAAGGATCATTTCCTTTTTGAAGGAAAGTCCTTAATTTAGAAGAAGACTGATTCAGTTATATCTCAGAAACTTCCTTCTAAAGGGGATTTTTTTTCCTTAATATTCATGTATTTGAAACTTTTCTTGTATACTTATCTTTGTTCCTTTAATGAAAGAGGAATTCATTCAACACTCCATATTCAGTCTTTCAGCATCTGTGGTGAGTCATGGTTAAAAATATTGAAGAGGGTATTTATGAGAAAAGAGTAGTATTGGGAATATTTGAGATATTCGCCATGAATTTAGGGTGAATGGGAATAAATAAAATGTATGTCAGATCCCATTCTGACACTGAAGTAATTTCATTAAAAATAGATGAACCCTGATGTGCTTCTGCAAAACAGGGGCTGAGAATCAGTACTCATAACTCACTGATGAAAAAAGTGAGAATTTATATTCTCAAGTGAAATTTGCCTTGTACAGTCACCTCAGTACTAAAAGTAATTTTAATTTAAATTTTAAAAATTGTTTGTATTATATAACCATTATATAACCATGTCACAATATATAACCATGTCATTATATAACCATGTCACAGTATAATTACCATAAACTTTCAAACTTTTATTTTTCTAGTTCAAAGGTACCATTAAGGATAGTTTGGGGTTTGGGTTGGTTTTTTTCCAAGAATAGCCCCCTTACCTTCACCAAAAGCCTCACAGATTCGAAAGCAGCAAAACTAATTTGAGCCTGTATGTTTAGGTTATCTAATACTTTTTAAAACCTTTCCCTGAGGCATCTTTTAACATTCATTGTACGATGGCATTCCCATTGAATGTTGTGGATTTATCTACGTACCTTTTCTTAGTCTCATAACATTCTGATTAAGTTTTGTTAAATTTTAGCAAAATTGTCTCTTACTCTCTTCCTTGGAAGAACACTGGATAAAAAATACCCATGATAATAATTTGGACACTGAAGTGTCAATCTGATCTAAGACCCAAAGTAACAGTCTTTATATTGTGCATAGATGTTAATATAAAGGGGTTTTTTTAGGCAGGTAATTTTTACCAGCTGTGATTCTGTCTCATTCACTATTCAAAACATAACACAAGACATATATTCAGAAATACAATTGTAAAGAAAGGGTAAAACCAGTTTTTATTAAGATTTAGTCTGCCTGACTTTAGAATTCAAATGCTGCTGTTTAGATGTATCTGATGGTGATGTTGTTGCTAATGATGATGATTATTATTATTCCAAATAATATACTAGGTTTGTAAGTCAAAGATTCAGAATTCAGTAATCACTAAACCTAAGATTATTTACATGAGCCTGCTTAACCTTTCATTCCTTTTCCTTTTTCACCTTCCAGCCTCCTCTCCCCAGTGATTCAGTTTCTCAACATCTTCATTTCAGAAAAATAAACTTAGGTATCATCTTTACCCCTCCACTTTCTACTCCTTTTGTTAAATTGATTAGGAGCCAACAAGGAAGCATCTGTAGCAGGGGATATTCCTGCTTATGCTCAGTTTGTGTACCCCTGATGTTATAGTGTCTCACACAGCTGGGGAACAAATTCAAGATATGCAGCAAAAGAAGACTTAGAAAATGTATCAAACAAATTAATAAAGTTTTACTAACTTACCTGAGAGCAGGTATTTCCTAGGTTTAAAATGTACCAACACCTAGGATGGCCTTTTCTGGGAACAAGAGTGAGCATATCTCTGACCTGTTGGTGGTGTCATGATCAGTGCCGAGAGTTTTCTCCAAATAGTGAAAGTAGTGGAGCTTTTGCATAATTTGAGAATTGGGGATGGCTAAAAAACTGTTATCTAAAGAAGTGATGAACCATTAATTGTAAGACATGTTATGCTCAAAATTAATATCTGTGTCCATTCAATTAATGACTTTTTTCTAGACCCAGTAAAACTACAATTGCAAAGCCAGTTCTACTTGGTTTTAGTTAAAGGAATATGAGGATTATTTAAATATTTGTAATGAAGCCAGTCAGTTAAAAACCTACAGTTTTGGTTGGTGTTCATCAGTCATAACTTACTAATTATACATATGGTTTTCCCACACGTTGACTATAAACACACATAGAAGTATTTTTCTACAGAAGTATATATTTGAGAGAGTATGAGCCATTGTAGTTTTCTCAGTGTAATTTCTTCAGTTAAAGTTTTTTAGCAAATAGGCAGAACAGAACTGCCTCCTCAATCAATTCTCTTTTTCTAGAAGGATGGAATGGGCTCCCTCTTCTTCAGGTCTGCAACACATCCTTTGAGGGCCATGGCTTCAGAAACCCCCTTCCAGCTGCATTCTTTATTCAGCAAAAATTTCTATTTGATGCCTGTATTTCCGTGGCCTGAGACTTATGTTGGCCTAGTCTCAGGATGCCTGGGTGAACTGAATGACAAGGTGTGTTATGCTGCCTACTGACAATCTAGGTGCCATCATGAGGCTCTTCAGAGCTCTCTGAGGAGTCATCACTGATATGGGCCTGTAGAGACAAGGAGATTGCACTTGTCATAGTGGTGTTTGTTATACCAGAAAGGTGAGGAGAAGAGTGGGATACACACTTGCTTTTTTTCATCCACTTGCATTAGTAGTATGGAGCATACTAGTGAGACTACAGTCCTTGCTAGCAGCCAGTGAGTGTTGACACCACATTAGACATGGAAGGTGGTGGATCTTCTTGAAGAATGATTGCAGACACAGATTTTATTTGTAACAGTTCACAGAAGCCTAGACCCAACCCTCTGTGTAACCTCCCTGGGATGCAGATGTGATGGGAATTTCTGAACTACAGTAATGCCTCAAAAACATGAAGATAGGTGGTAATGCGTAACTGGGGTCTACTGAGAAACATTTAACTGCTTTTGCTTGATTAACTGAAAACAGAACTGTCTTGAGGGGCCCATTACAATGATATTCATCAGATGTTAAAGAAATTAGATCAGAAAGGAAGAGGGTGGTAACACTAGCACTCAACACATTGCCAGTCCAACAAAATTCACAACAGCTGCAAGCTAAACGTTATTCACACCGTTCAGGCCCTGAAGCACTTTTCAGATATGTCAAGTTTTCCAGTTCTTAAAAGCCAGTTCTTCTGCCATTTGGTTCCAGGTTTACAGTTTGACTCATCATTAAATTATCTTCAGGCTGTAATACTGAGGGGATTATAAATAACTCCATTTATAACTATTAATGCCATTACATATTGTGTTATTTCTCTTTCCCAAATACATATATTTTACTGTTAAGAAAAACATAGATCAGTAGAAAAATATATATGGATGTCAAAACAGAGGTATACTGTACTTTTGGACAGCTCTGTGGACCTCATCAGTAAGCATAATTGTAATTAAATTATCTGAGTTAGAACTCATTTCTATTTTACTAGACAGAATGCAGTTTTGGACCTGGCAGATGCATCTGGACTAATCTTAAATGCCCCTGACACTAATTTTTAACCATTTAATTCTATTATGATAATACTTAGAGAGGAGTTTTTCTTCTCCCTCCTGCTTCTGCAACTGTGCTGAGGTTTGATAACATTAGTTGAATAAATTGTATGCTAAAGGAAACATGGTCTGGCAGAAGACTGGGCTTATTTGATCTATTGGTGTTTCAGAATCTTGCAATAGCTTACAGCTTAATGATATTTTGTATATTGACTTGAAAATATAAATTTTGCACAACTGTATTTATCCAGCACTTTACACTGAGAGGGTTTTTACAATGCATTTGCAGGTAATCGGCCATCTTAAAAAAAATTCAAACATCTGTCTTGGTAATGAGCTGATTTCAATCTAAAAGAACTATGAAAACGAGTTAAAAGAAGGCAATGCACAACAGAACAAAAGATACTTATTATAGAGTCATAGAATCATAGGATGTGCTGCATTTGAAGGCACCCATTAGGATCATCGAGTCCAACTCCTGTCCCTGTGCAGGGCACACCAAGAGTCACACCATGTGCCTGAGAGCATCGTCCAAGCACTTCTTGAACTCAGTCAGGCTTGGCGCTGTGACCACTGCCCTGGGGAGCCTGTTCCAGTGCCCGACCACCCTCAGAGCAAAAAACCTTTTCCTGATATCTAACCTAAACCTCCCCTGATTCAGCTTTGTGCCATTTCCCTGAGTCCTGTCATTGGTCACAAGAGTGAAGAGATCGGTACCTGCCCCTTCTCTTCCCCTCATGAGGAAGCTGTAGACTGCAATGAGGTCACCACTCAGCCTCCTCTTCTCCAAGCTGAACAATCCAAGTGACCTCAGCTGCTCCTCATAAGACATCCCCTCCAGACCCTTCACCATCCTCATGGCCCTCCTCTCTAGTAGTCTGATGTCTTTTTTATATTGTGGTGCCCAAAGCTGCACACAGTGCTCAAAGTGAGACTGCACCAATGCAGAGTAGAGTGGAATAATCACTTCCCTCAACTAGATGGCAACGCCATGCTTATTGCACCCCAGGACATGGTTGGCCCTCCTGGCTGCCTGGGTATACTGTTGGCTCATGTTCAGTTTGCCATCAACCAGGACCCCAGGACTCTCTCCGTGTCACTGCTCTCCAGCCACTTGTTCCCTAGTCTGTACATACCACCAGGGTTACCCTGTTCCAGGTGCAGAATCTGGCACTTGCCCTTGTTAAACTTCATGTGATTGGAGACTGCCCACCTCTCTAATTTGTTGATACATCTCAGCAGGGACTGCCTGCTCTCGAGGGAGTAGACAGCTCTTCTCAATTTAGTATCATCTACAAACCTGCTTAGAATTCCTTCAAGTCCTTCGTCCAAGTCATTGATGAAGATGTTGAATAAGACTGGGTCTAGGATGGTGCCATGCAGAACCCCACTAGTGACAGGACGTTACCTGATGTTACCCCATTCACCATCACTCTTTGTGCCTGAGCTGTGAGCCAGTTGCTCCCCCATCATGTAACACAGTTGTCCACCTGTATGCTGGGCATTTTGTCCAGAAGGATACTGTGAGAGACAGTATCAAAATCTTTACTGAAGTCCAAAAAGATTATGTCCACTGGTTTTCCTTGATCAACTAGGTGGGTTACCTTGTCATAAAAGGAAATTAAGTTTGACAAGCAGGACTTTTCGCTCATGAAGCCATGCTTGCTGTGACCGACGACTCCATTATGATATACTTATGATGATGGTCTTGAAATTTAATTACATTATTCATTTTTGATAGCCTAATTGTTATAATTCGTTTTCTTTCTTTTTCTAACACTTCTGTACACTGCAGCCTTGCTTGTATTTCATGAAGACTTACATGGTGGATGGGTTTCTTTGTTGTTTAGTTTTATTAAACAAAAGCTGTTTCTGTCATGTGCATAAGAATGGAACAAATCAATTAAAAATTCCCATGAGATTAAATAATACTAGGTAACTAGATCACCTACAGTAAATTAATAGACCATCAGTCTGGAAATCAAGGAATACTTGCCCTTGGTGAAGGAGCATGATGTTAGGAAACACTAAAACAAACTGAACATACATGAATCCATGTGGCCTGATGAGATGTACCCACAAGTGCTGAGGAAACTGGCTGATGTTACTAGGAGGCCCCTCTCCACTGTCTTTGAAAGGTCATGATGATCAGGAGATGTTCTTTAAGACTGGAAGAAAGTCCAGAAAGTAAATGTCACCTCTATCTTTAAGAAGGGCCAGAAGGGAGATCCAGGGTCAACTACAGCCTGGTCAACTTGTACTCAGTCCTTAAAAAGGCAGCAGAGGAAGTAGTCCTTGAGCCTATTTCCAAATACATGAAGGACAAGGAGGTGATCAGTAGTCAGAATGGATTTACAGTGTGGAAATCATGCTTTTCCAACCTGATAGCTTTCCACAATGAACTGACTATCTTGATGGATAAGAGGAGAGCATTGGATGTCATTTGGCTTGACTTTAGTAAGGTTTTTGACACTGTTTCTTATACCATCCTCACAGACAAGCTGACAAAATACAGGTTAGGTAAGTGCACCTTCTGATGGACTCAAAACTGGTTGAGTGACTGGGCCTAGAGTGTTGTCATCAGTGGCACAAAGACCAGTTGGAGACCAGTCATTAGCAGTGCATCCTAGGGATTGATACTGTGATCAGTAATGTTTAACTTATCCACTGGTGACCTGGGGGATGGCACAGAGTGCACTCTCAGCAATTTTGCTGATGATATAAAACTGGGAGAAGTAAATGATACACCAGATGAATACATTGCCATTCAGAGGGACCTCAACCTGGAGAAATGGTCTGAGAGCAATCTCATGATATTCAAAAAAGAAAAGTTCTCAGTCTGCCTCTAAGTAAGAATAACCCCATGTTCCAGTACAGGGTCTGGACTCACTATCTGGAAAGCAGTTCTGCAGGTGTGGACCTTGGTGACCTGGTGGACAACAAACTGACAATGATCCAGTAATGTCCCTTTGCAGCAAAGAAGACCAGTGGCATTCTGAGCTGTGTTAGGCAGAGCATTGCCAGAAGATTGAGGCAGGTGACCCTTCCACTCTGCTCAGCACTGGTGAGATACATCTGGAGTGCTGAACCCAGTGTTGGGCTTCCCAGTGTAGGAAAGACAGGGACATACTGGAGCGTGACTGGTAAAGGGCTATGAAGATAATTAAGGGACTGAAACACCCCTCTTATGAGGAGAAGCTGAGACAACTAGGACTGTTCATCCTGGAGTGGAGAAGGCCTAGGTGAATGTTATCTATGTGTATGAATACCTGATGGGGTAAATGAAGCCAGTCTTTTCTTAGTGATGCCCCATGATGAGACAAGAGACAATAGGTGCAAATTAAAACACATTCAGAAATTCCATCTGAACACAAGAAAATATTATTTTTATTTTTATTTTTTTACTGTGAGGGTGATTAAACACGGGAAAAAGTTGCCCAGAGAGATTTGTGGAGTCTACATTCAGGAAGATATTAAAAACTAGACTGAACATGGTCCTGAGCAACTTGCTCTAGCTCACCCTGCTTGAGTAGGCAGGGGTTGGACTAGTCAAATTGAAGAAGCCCTTTTCAACCTCAGCAATTCTGTGATTGTGTTATTTTTTTCCCTGTATATTGTCAATACTCTACTTAGGCTGTTAATGTTTTCTGAACACGGATTCAAGGATTTGTAGGAAACTGAGCCAAAGAAAGAGAAAAAAGACAATGGCAAGTAAACAATACCTTAGAGGCATAAAAGTTTATGAAAAAAAATCATGCACAGTCTCATCAGACATGACACTGGGGACAAAACCAGCCTATTGTGTAACTGTGCAATGCAGATATCTGTATTCTGGCAGACATCAAAATTACCTAGTCTGGGAATCAGTAAAATGTCCATTTTCTTTCAGCTGTATACATGGATCTCAGCAATAAATACAAAATACTAGGAATCAAATTTGTTTCCCCTCTCTAAATTTTTGTATGTAAAATGTGAACATCTAAGCTAGTATTAAGAGTTTCCTATAGAGGATAAAATGCAACATTTATATTTATGTGCACCACAGACTGGACAGCTGAGCTATATGACTTCCAGAAAGGACCAATCATATGAAAATAGCAGTTTAAAACTGTGGAAAGTTTTAAAAGGAATGAAAGACCTTAATACATGATATGCTGGTCACAATCATCAACAACCATTATTTTATTAATAAAAACACTTTGTTTTTTATCAAACCCAGGTTCTGTACCTGTCCCTGTACGTCATTTGCTTTGATCATGTACTGCCATTATTTTAATCATCATCGACTCTGGATATTTTTGTATTTTGATACAACAGATGTAAACAGCTAATTTGATTCATTCATTTTAATAAGAATTTTCATCACAGAGGATGTCTCACTGAAACCAATTTAGTTTATTTTAAATTAAGAAAAACTCAGATTGAGATTATTAGAAAGAAAAAGTTTTTCTATCTCTTTTTCTGCCTCCTTCAGATTTCAGAAGCTGAGGATTTCTGTTTTTTTGTCTCTCTCCATGCAACCTACATTGTTTTCAAAGAACAAATCAGCCCCTATTTTCTATTTTGCTTCACTAATGACACAGTCTGATTCATAAAGCCTGGTTTTTATTCTGTCTGTATTAGACACTGATGGAGTGTCTACCAGCATCGTGTGCTTGATTTCACTTCCCAAATATAGGCACTTCATGCCCTTAGCTATCCCTTCTGGCTCTCAGCTGCTACTCCAAAGGGCAGAGTATTTCCGCAGGTCCTGTGCTACATCTGGCAGCCCCAGCTTGCCTCAGGCAGTCCAGAGCATCTCAAAGAGAGCTAAATACCTATGTTTAGGCAATGAATTGTTCCCCTGGATTCAGTGTATTAAAGTAAGGCATCTTCCCATCTGTGATACTTGTCCTTTCTCTTTGCAATATCCCTGCAGTTACTTCCAGTGTTTAGAAACCCAGTGCTGACTACGATAGGTCAGGTTTAAGAAAAAGACAGTGCAGTGGAGCTGAACTGAATAATCTGAATAAATTATTCCATTTTGAAGCATACTAAACCAACTTTGCAGTCCACAGGTGTATTCAACTGTCTGAACTGGTAGACCTGTGGAAGTACACCATGACTCCTTCCCTCCAGAGGAACCCTGGGGCATGCAGGGGAATGGGCACCCCAGGCATGGCCAGTGTGAGTCTGGGGACCTGAGCTTCAGGGCATACCAGGGAGCACATCTGTTGTCCAGTGTAAATGCAGATAGTAGGCTTTCTCAGACATAGATAGATAGATACATAGATACATAGATACATAGATACATAGATACATAGATAATCCAATGCTCCTTTAAATCTTCAGCCCTTATAGGGTTTTGTTAAACCACCCAGAAAACATGCCACTGGTTGTGACTTAACAAGTAGAATTTTGCCCAGTAAACACGCTTAGGGTTAATAAGCAATGTGACTCAAATAAGCAGGATGTCTTATGGTTGTCATGAGAGAGAAAATTGAGAAATGGAAGAGATTTTTTCAGTTTAGCAAAGTCTTTCTCTCTGGCTTTGCTTAGCCATTCAGACTGAGAACACCAGCAGATTAAACCAGCTGCTTGCAGATTATTTTTTTATTATTTTTTTAATTATTATTACTTTTTCAGTTGTAAAAGACCTGTCAAGATCATCAAGTCCAACCATCAACCCAGGACTGCCAAGTCCATCACTAAACCATGTCCCCAAGGGCCACATCTAAGCAATTTTTGAACACCTTCAAGGACGGTGACTCTACCATTTCCCTGGGCAGCCTTTTCCAATGCCTGACCACCCTTTCTTTAAGAAAATTTTTCCTAGCAGTTTCGGCCTAGATGCGGAAAAATTGCTAGTGTACAGCATGGGATTCAAGCTAAGCAAGCTGAGCAAAGATGACAGGCAGCAGGCAGTTTCTTAAATTACATTGTAGCTCTGTAAATGACATAATGACTATTCATTATCCAACCTGAAGTCACCAGCAACTTGCTGTAGCAGCCAGCCTCACTAACTCAAGTTACCATCAGGCAAAGGTCTCTTCATCTACCCACAATCTACAGTTTTTATCTCCTCAAACCTCAAGTCTCAATATAGGAAGTAAGAATGACTACAGAGATCTTTTACATAGCAAAACACAAACCATTTAAAGGAAGGATTGTTCACTTTTCCAATTCTAATTTCCATCATAGGTGGATAGCAATTTCAATTTATGTCTGCAAATGATTTGAGAAGTAAAATATTTTGAAGAATGCAAGAATTATGGTAGCAGTATAGGCATTGATAGGCAAGTTAGAAAGAAATCTGAGCCATTGAAAAAAGAGGAAAGCATTTAATTTTGCCAACAAAGTCCAGTTTCATTTGGTCTATTAATTTACATGTGCATAACTACATTTGAATTATCTGAACAAATGCTGGTATTTTCTGCTGATATTTCCATTTCCTTTGGGAGCTAGCTTTTTAGTCTTTGAAAGCATCTAGTTTTATAGTTTTCTACCTTGCAATCTGAAACGTTCTAAGTAAGGGTTTCATCCTCAGATTTTGTCATGATATAAATTCAGAATAAATTAGAACGTTTGAGTGTACATATTCTAAAGCATACAAAATTATTCACTCCTACCTTCATCAAGTTGATAATTTGTCTTCCTTTAGAAGATAAGGTAAAGTATGAAGTAATCTACTAACTATTGAGAACTGACCAGAAAATTTTTGTTTTTATTTAACTGAGTATTTTATGGTACTAGGTTGTACATCACAGAAACAATAAACAGTGGAAGTAATATTGCCCTTTAATTGGGGGCTAAGTCATTCTAATTATTAAATCTGAATCAGACAGTGGATGAATGACAGACATTATTATCCATTGCTCCTAGTGAACAACTTCCAACATGAAGATTGCGTGAAGGTTTGGGAGGGTTGGTTGGGGGAAAATAGTATTCAATGAGACAAAGCACACACTGTTAGGCCCAGCTGACATAAACTGTTCTCTCAAATAATCATTAAATGGCTACCTCTTTGACTGAAGGAAAGAGCAATTTGTGATTATTGTGAGACATTCTCGTATGGTTCTGCCCCAAAAGACTAACAATAATTCTTGGATTTATAAGAATTACAGAATGTCCATAGATGAGGTTGATTACCAAACAATAGATTAAATCATGCCTGTCACAAAACTCGATGTTGCCACATTTGTGCATTGATTAATGGTATTTGGCAAGTCTCTGAATGGCCATTTGCCATTCATTCATGGGTGCCCTCTGGAGTACAATATGAGAGTGACCTGTCGGGAAAAGGAATTTTTTTCATCTGTTCATTGTTTCTACTGTAGTAACAGAGAAACACTGGGAGTGGGTGAAGTCAGGATTTTGAGCTAGCTATTTTTTAGTGCATATAAATTGAAAAGGGGAGGAAATTGAGGAAAAATCTCTTACAATCAACACAGTACAATGTGATAATTTAAATCTTTTTTCTAGATGGCCCAATTGTTTCTTCCACAGCACTCTAAATGTCATATGATTAAAAATAATTGGGGCATTGATAATTTCTTTTGATACAGATACATGTATTTCTGATGGAAATTTTTTCACAATACTTGGCTTTTCTCTTTCAGTCTTTCATTCAGAACCCTATGTGTTCTGACTTTCATTCAGAGGTCTATGTGTAAGTTTTCATCAGTTTATGTCACAGCTTAGAGGGATGGGGAGAAATACTGTCTGCCTCTACTTCCCCCCACCTCCTCTCAGCAGCAAGGATGGCCATCTTTCAGACATGATCTGTGTGGAATGTGGAGGTTTTCTTCATCCTTAGGTATCCGCCCTAATGAGTAGTGAAGGATGGAGCAAAACCAACCTCAACCATTTTTGATTAAATGAGCAGCTTGAGTCAATAATATATCAAGTTTTATAAGAAAATTGACATATCTTGACCTGAAAAAATAATTTTATCTCTGGAATAAGACAGACATCATTTTACATTTATTCATTTTTTCAATTTTCATGCAAGCTTCTGCCTTAAATAAAAAATACAGATCTAGCTGAGATCTAAGATTGAACGTCTCTTACTCGAGTTGTATTCAGCTGAACTTCAGATGACATTTCATATACTTCTAGGTTTTTCAAGGAACTGGAGCTAAACACCCAAGCCAGCTCTAATCCCAGTGCCTTAGAAATCCACACTGAAGAATCTTGTCACCCATATGGGCACTCTGAAGGATAAGAAAGGAGGATTATTTAATGTCATTATTTCTTCTATCCCCTGCAATTCTCCTGCACTTCTGTTCTCTTTTTGTTGACGGTTAACTATTACTCCATTCATTAATATCACTGTCCATAGAGGTTTCACTTATTAATTCTCACTTTCTGTACTTCCCTGGGCTAGTTACTATTCTTCCAAAGCATGCTTAAGCCAACATAAATCTAATAACAGTCACCCACTTGAGATGTTGAAATGGAGAAGTAACACTTACTCCAGGCTTCCAGCATTGAGGCGTACTGGGGGATTGGCAAGGGGCAATGGTTTTAAACTGGAGCATAGGAGGTTCCATGTAAATATCAGGAAAAACTTTTTCACTGTGAGAGTGACAGAGCACTGGAACAGGCTGCCCAGAGAGTTTGTGGAGTCTCCTTCACTGGAGACATTCAAAACCCGCCTGGATGCGTTCCTGCGTGATGTACTCTAGGTGACCCTGCTCTGGCAGGGGGGGTGGACTAGATGATCTTTCGAGGTCCCTTCCAACCCCTTAGATTCTGTGATTCTGTGATTATTTTTCAGTGATTTACTGAAAGTTAATTACCTCAGTTACTTAGAATAGTTACTTACTGACTGCATAAGTCACAGTTTTCCCCTCAGCCCCTAGAATTTAAGATCTCCTGGTGGTGCTTCTTTGGATGGCATCCATATTTTCTCCATCCATTGCTTCTCTCTGTCTTAACACAAGGTGCTTTTTATTCCTCATACTGTTGTAGTAAGCTGATAAAAAAAAAAGATGCGAACAGACCAACTCATAGATTTTTAATTATAACTACTGTACCTGTTAGATATAGTTATGTAAAATACTGAGTGAAGCAAGGAATATAAGTGGGTACTGCTGAAGGTTTTGCCAGTGACACACTCAGAAATACTGAGTAATCATTTAATTACATCCTGCTTGAAGGCCTACAGAAAAAAATGGGTACAGAAACAACATGTACTAATTGTCTGCTGGGCTAGAAAATAATAGAAAAACTAATATTAAAACACTTTCCAGATACCTGGCGCCTCACTACAACCTCCCTTTAGGTAGTTGTAGAGGGCAATAAGGTCTCCTCTCAGTCTCCTCTTCTCCAGGCTAAATAACCCCAGTTCCCTCAGCCGGTCTCCATAAGGCTTCTTTTCCAGACCTCTCACCAGCCTCGTTGCCCTTCTCTGGACTCGCTCCAGCACCTCAATGTCCTTCCCATCCTGCGGTGCCCAGAACTGGACACAGTACTCAAGGTGCGGTCTCACGAGTGCCGAGTACAGGGGCACGATTACCTCCCTACTCCTGCTGGTCACACCGTTTCTGATACAGGCCAGGATGCCATTGGCCTTCTTGGCCACAAGGGCACATTGCTGGCTCATGGTCATTCTCGTGTCCACCAGGACCCCCAGGTCCCTTTCTCCTACACTGCTCTCCAGCAGGTCAGCCCCCAGCCTGTACTGGTGCATGGTGTTGTTCTTCCCCAGATGCAAAACTCTGCACTTGCCCTTGTTGGATTTCATTAAGTTTCTCCCT
>VZRW01005204.1:0-32394 GCA_013398125.1 Aegotheles bennettii
TGCAATCACATGTGCATATACACGTTCCCCTCTCTGAGGGGATTCCTCATTTCTCTGCTATACTACTGTCCACTGTTAGGTTCAGCAATCTACTGGTGGATCTGAGGAAGGGTGTCCATCAGGCCTTGTGGACATTGGGTGTCTGGCAGGAGCATCTCTATGTTGTCCCAATAGTCTCAGGGGCTCCTCTCTTGTAATTACAATGCAGCCATGATGCTTTTTTGTGATGTGCCTGGTCTCCCTCACTAGAGGCATCTCTGCCCTTTACCAGCTTTCCCTGGATCATCCTGACTGCTCTATCTAATTGGGATCAATGTGATTTATGTGCATGCTTTGTTTCTAGGAAGACACCTTTCTACATTTTAGGGTAAACAATAAGACATTTTGTAAAGATTAATCATACTGTACTGTTAAGCAGGTTATCGTTCTGATTAGAGGGCATGAAGACTTCTCTACAGTTCCTATGTAGTTTATCCCATGACACCTTACTGGTTGGTAGTGGCTGGGAAACCAGCCTGTGATAGTCCATTGCACTCCTCTTAATACATACAAAGTTGTCAAGATATTCAGGGACACAGGAACAGAGAAAAATCAGTGTGTTTATTCTACACCTCCTGTTCTCATTATATATAATTTTGTTTTGCTTTGGGTCTGGGGCTTTTTAAAGGTGTGAGCTGGTGTTTTTTGGTGTGGGTTTGGGTTTGTTTTTTTAAGAATACAAAGCCATCAAGTTGAGATTACACAGGTGACGGTGAATGGTGTATTTGTTTAGTGTTGAAATCATGATGACAGAAGAATTTGTCAGAGAACACAGGGGAGAGTTGAAAATATATAAAAATTAAAATAAGAACAAAGACCATGACTCTCATTATAAAGATAAACAGCTTAATTCTCCTTGTGCCTACAGCTTAGAATTAGGGACAGATACGTGTTATTGCTGCAGTTCATAGGTGTACTTATTAATGAACTGGTATTACACTAGCCCTGGTTTCGTTGGTTAGCTACTAACTAAAAAGCCTGGCTGCACAAAATATTCAGTTAATCTAAGCAGTTTCCAGCAGTTTTATGGGAAGCAGTTCTAGGTACCCAGCGTGGTGATTCAAACATCTGTCATGGCGTGGAATTGATGCTTTGAGAAGCCTTTTCAGTTCATCCTATTTAACAGGGAGCATGTACTCTTTTTGACCCCTAGCCATACACAAAGACTTGGCTTCTTTCTAGAGCAATACACAAGTCATGACCTTCTGACAAGGGTCTACCTCTTTCTTTTTTTTCTTTGACTCTCTGTTTGTCATCAACATTCCGAAGGATGCAGAATAAAGTGCATGTGAGGAACCCACTAACCTGAGCTTGAAAAAGGTTCCTTTATCATATCTGTGAAACCTCTGCTGGCAAGAGCCTTGCTTAAAGCATTTGAGCAACAACATTAAGAAAAACATATATTACTCACAGGAAAACACAGTTATGTTTTACAAAGGTCTAAAAATCATGTTGTACCAAATACCTGCATATTCAGTTACAAATTAATCTGTTTTTCCCCATGCAGTGGCTAACTATAATTTGTTCTGTGAGACCAGCCATGGGGGACAATGATAAGACAGCTATAATTATTTTAAAGAGAAGAGAAAGATTAATNTTGATTTTATGGGGGGTTTTGGGAGAGGGAGTGTATTTTGACAATCTAGAAAGTTTTCTGCATGCCTGAAGCCTTTCTGAGGTACCTCCAAGTAGCTGATAAAAGTAAGATATATAATTTATGAAAATATTTACTTGTTCTTATCTTAGCAATAGTGTCTTAGGTAACAGACATTATCGACAATTATGTATGATTGGCAAGTACCATGACTGGCATTGCCTAGATAATCTAGACTGTTTCATGACTCTGGGTGAGATCTGTTCTTTTATGAATATCTGTTGCTTTCGATATTGATTGATGCTACTGAATACAGGTAATATATAGTGGATTCCTTTTGAAAATATTATGAATACTTAGTGTGAAATTCTTAAAATACAGACATCTGAAAAGAAGCCCTTTTTTTTAAGGATCTCCAATCCCAGATCATACTCTAGGGGATGAGTCTCAAAATTGTCATTGCTAATATTAAAATGCATTCGATATTTTGTGTTGTCAAGCTCCTCTAAAGGCTGATATCCAGCCAAATGGAATCCTAAGTCACAAGTAGAAATTACTCTGTCTAAATACCATCCTTTAAGCTTGTACCTACAACTTTCTGTATAGCTCACTGACCCACCTCAGATATAGAACTGTATAACTGATATATAACCTGTATAACTCAGAATTTCAACTTGAAAAAATATTCACAGAAAAAAAAAAAAAAGCTAGGCAGAACAGTGATGAGTAGTTTATGCAAGGAGGGTTGAAAAACAGGAACCAAATTATTGTTCCATAAGAAAGGTTATTCTGGGATGCAATCAACTCTGAAGAGTGTTTGGGGTGAGGAATTTCACAGAAGCAAAGATGATAATGTTCCTTCTTCTCTGGAGTGTTCTGCTAGAACTGAAATATTTATTTTGATCAGCTCTGTCACTTCCACCCTGTTTCTGCATTTAAATGTATAAGAATTGAGGAGCACAATGATAAGACTTCAGCAACTGACATTCCCACAGACCGTCAGTGTTACAGTATGGGATGGGAGGTATAGGTTCAAAGCCAATATAAGTTTGGGGTTTTTTTCCTTAAAAAAAGACAAATTGAGGCATGCTTCCTGCACTCCAGTTGAGACATACACCCCAATCAACAACAAAAAACAAACATGCCCTCAACTCTTAAATTTTTAATAGAAAGATGGTTAAAAAACCAAGATGAATACAAAACTAAATACAAATTCTGACCTTTGCTTTATTTATTTTTGCTAAGGTTATGACACTTATGCATATTTTAATGGGAAAACTACAAAAATTAAATTAAAAATGAAATTAAGAATTAAACTAAAACTTAAAAATTAAAAGCAAGTTTTGAAAGGAAATGTTGGTAAAACTTTCTGTGTGTGTGTATGTGTTTAATAAAGCTTTATTTCTAGTACCAATACTTCAGTCCTGAGGTGTAGAGAGTGGTTTACAGCAAACTAAATCTTGTGTAGAAATGTCAGGAAAATATGAGTGATAAATGTTCTTCTTCATGAAGACTCAGGACTGACCTGTAAATCAAACCACGAGGCCCCCTTCTTTTCTTCACTTCACACAAACTGCAACCCTATCAGGGAAGCTGGGTTAAAAGATATGTTTACATAGTGTGGTCACATAAACTGCTGTCACAGGGAGAGGCAGCACCAGAAAAGAGTAACCAAGGAATAGAGATATCAGGACAACTCTCAGGACCCTGCAGCGTGTCAGAAAAGCAGATCATGAAGGAACAGAAGTGCGAGAAAAATGAAGAATTAAAATAAAAAATTAGAAAATAATAATAAATAATAAACTCAAGGAAGATGGACAAAATAAAGGAAAATCAAGAGAAAGATGCTTCATTTCAAAGATAAACATGTGAAAATGTCCCTGATGTAAGTCAGCGGGAACTAAGAGTGCATGAAAATAAATAATGCATATGTGGTGGTTAAAGAAAAAAAGAGAAAGAGAGAACTTGGTGGAAACGAGGAAGAAAAAATCCACAAAAGATAAAGGAGCTCTGTGGATAGGAAAAGAGGAAAAACATGGGCTCCCACCAGCTGCCTAGCTACAGAGCATCCTGAGGACTGCACGGGGTTGCTTCTGCTGCCTCTTTACATTGCTTTCTGAGGTCATTCCTCACTTCTTTATGTTAACCGCTGCAGAGGTGAAGCCCTGAAGGTGTCAGTGGAGATATAAGGGAAGAAACAACATGCAGGCAGTGGCTGCAGTGTTCTTGCCATGCACTGAGGAGGCAGGGCAGCTGACACACTTGGTCATGTTTTTCCAAGTTTTATCATTTTCTGACAAGAATTGGAACAAAATCCATCATATCTGGAGGCAAAATTACTTACTTTGTGACAAGCTGTTTTACTGTACCTTAACCAAGCTCAGGTCTGGGAGAGAAAAAAAGGAAAGGTCTCTCCCTGAATTTACCGTTGCCAAAAAGACATCAACAATTATCTGGAAAGCAATCACACCTTAAAATAGTGGAGGGTTGTTATTGTTTGGGGGTTTGAGAGGGTATTGGGTTGGGCTTTGGGGATTTTTGTTTTGTTTTTCAATCTGCCACTTAATTCTAAGGTGTTAACTCATGGGTTTAGATTTACATAATTGCTTGAGAAATATTGACAAAGATTTTTACAGGTATTTTACTACCAAGCTAATCTAATTAACACCTCTATTAACGGTGTCTGAGTTATGCTGCTATTTAAATTGCTCTGCACTCCAAACCTTGACAGATGAGACTATTTACTGTTCTTTTCATGGGAAGATGCGTACACATCTGAATCTCCTTTCTTGGATTCTGATGGATAATAAAAACTGACTGTACAAGGGAAAAAAAAAAAAAAAGGAAAGAAAAAGGCTAGAAATAGATGTAGAAAGGATAATCCTGGATGTAGAAGGAAATCCAAACAGCTGTCATGGAAGGCAGATTTTTTTGAGGGTTTTTGATGTTAATTCATGATACTGTATTTAAGTTATTAGATAAGGAGTAGGAAGACTTGATTTCATATGCTTGCAACTCTACAGATCCTTTATATCATAATTTACACCCTTGTTCTGTACCTGTATCTACAGATTTAAAGTGGAGACAGTTTTTCCCTTTCTATCAGGATAAATTGATAAATACTTAAGTACCCAATGTTAAGGGAGCCTGATGACTGAAGACAAGACACTGCCACTTGTTAATTAGACCTCTGTGTGTAGTGCTCTGATATCAAGATGAATTACATCAGGCAAAATCATCTTAAAATGTAATTTTTATAATATGAAAGCATTCAGAGCTACACTCTCTATAAACAAAAATTATACTCTTCACTTTGAAATTAGCTAAGAATTAATCCTCTCTCTGACTTCAGTTTACACGGAGCTATGCAAATCCATCTGTCAAGTGTCATGCCCTAAAAGCCTACCAGTCTTTGCAAACCCCTGCATTTAAAGAAGGGAAATTACTTCACGTGGAAGATACCCATTATGCATGCAATGACTCCTGATGGCAAGTATTCTTCACCTAAATTAGGAATGTGTAAAGGAGGGCTTGTCTATACTTACTTAATGATAAATCTAATTTAACCTGGACATGAATTCATTGTGACCTCCTGTTAAGTGATTTACCAAACAAAAAATTGGAGGCTTGTTTTGCTCTTAAGACTGAAAGAATTATTCAGCCCCAGGGAGTAGTCTGGTGAAGGTATTAATATTCTGTCAGGTCACGAGCTGTTTACATCATGGCTAAGGCTAAACCCAGCTGAAGCAGGAATGGCCAAAAATCAATCTTTTTTAAAGGTTGTAAAAGCCAGAAGCTTAATAATTGTACACACAATTATTCAAGAAGTTTACAGAAGTATTTCTCTGCATATATATAACATAAATCAGCATAGGATTATATTCCACTGTCAGTTCTTGGAAAAGAGCAGAGAACATATTTTATGAAATGACAGTGCCTTTGCTTAAATTGCAGAAGAACAAGTCCTTTCAAAAGATGAGAATAGAGTCATGCACAAGATGCATATGTAGAAGGAGGGCAGGACTATCAGCTACTGCATGCCAGTGTCTCTCCAAAGCTGTCTGTCATGGGTATCACAAGGACAAGGATGAAAATGAAGAAAGGACATTTCTGTCAGTCACCAATGCAAATTAGACCCAAGATGGAAATAATGATACTTTAATGATCAACTGTAATTATCATATTATGGTATCATTATTGTTGTTCAAATCCTTTTTTAAAAAAAAAATAATTTGTAAGTCCCCGTACTGTTCCCAGGGGATAAAAGTGAATCCAGATTCTGAAAAAGTAGGAAAAACAAAAAGCCCCTGCTTCACAGTTTTTTAAAAAATGTGAGTCTTGTAAAATAAAGTCACTGTTTGTGGAAAATAGAATAACAGTTTGTTTCTAGGAGCAACCTCACTGATTAAGACTTGAGCATGTATGAAGGAAACTGAGTAGGAAATGATCCATAGATCACGGAAGGTTCTGGAATATATCCAGACCTTTTGAACATGTGTGTGCCAGCAAAAATTTTGTGATGCCTAAGAGGACAGTAGATAAGTTTGAGGCAAAAACACATGCACAAATACTTTTGAGTTGCCAAAAAGTTGTCCAAAACCAAACCAAAAAGCTCTTCTGTAAAAGAATGTCAAGGGGACAAACTGAAGACCAAAAAAGGTAAAAAATTAATCTGTTAATGTTTGTTTGGGTAATCTCATTCAAACTCATATAAATACAAGCCAGTTTTTCATTTGAGGATCACATAATGTTTTGTTTTTCCATGTTAGACACAGAACCTAATCCTCAGTAACTATTCAGTAGAAAAGTGTCCGCCTGTAAGAAGTGTGCAGTTGTTATGATTGATCACTAACTGTATTGTATCCAGTATTATACACCTCACATAAGTAGTGCCACCCGGGATGTACTTTTTTTTATTAATTGGAGATATGATGCCAGATGTATAAATGCTTTAGAGTGCAACAAGAGAATCTTTCACTTCTCCAGTCTTTGGGCTTAGTGTCTACCACTTTACTGAAGCAATGTCTAAACAAAGCTCACATTAAAGACCATGTTTTTATTATGAGGGGCTCCTTCTTGGAATATGAAAGATAATTAAGCCTTATCCCTGAGAAACCTCTTGGTCATAGCTTGAATCCTAGATTTAGGCACAACTAGTGCTTTTACCATTAAGGCAGGTAAAGCTTAAAAAAAGCCACCACAAACTTGTTCAGTAATTGCTTGCTTTCTGTACCATCACTGTGTGGGGAAATAAAAAAAATTCCTCCCCTGAAAAAAACAAAAAATGACTTATCCAGAATCAAATGAGTGAGATAAATTTTGCAATTGTTTGAGCAAATAATGTGTAAAATACCTCTTTGGCCTCAGGAACAGATAGAACAGGTTCAAAGAGCAAAAAGAAAAGTTTTGAAGCTTGGATTTTTATTTTGGCTAGCCGGATTTCAGGGCACTTCACATATTCTCCTGGGAGAAGGTGAAAGAACTAGAAGAAGATAAATGGTTTTATCATTTATTTAATCTGAAGGTTGTCCCCATGAGGTGCTAATCTTATTCACTTGTCATTGTCAATCAATTTATGATGCAAGAGGGAAAGGTGTAGGTATGGGCCTTTAAATCACTGAGTATTATGTGTGAGTGTGTCTGGGAGCAGCTTTGGTTCTATTGGAAAGAGCTATAGCCTCTTTGATTGACAGCACTAGCTATAGAAAGGAATGTGACATCCTCTTTCAGGCCTGTTGCCTTTAATTATAATCTTCTGAAGACTTTGCAGATAATAGTTCACATTTCTTTCATAGTAAATCACTGAGTATGAGAATGCTGTGTTGGCTTTCCAATGCCCAAGACAAATCAAGCTTTTGGTCTTCCTTCAGAAGCTTTATCACTTATTGGAAATATTTTCAGGTAAAAAGTGTGTTGCTATTATATACATTGCTGTATAGACTGTCACTTCATACTTAAAGAGGTGGGGGGGAATATAGCCCCTACACAACCCAGGAGTTTGATTGTTAGGAAATCAGTAACAGTAATTCAGCATTTTTGTGTCATTATATTTTGCTTTGAGTTGCTTTGCTTTACCACTTTTCCATAACAGCTCCAAGACTTTCTGGTCAACAGCTTAAGAGCAGCTTACTGAATTTCTTGTCATAAGCTATCCCTTTAAAATATAAAAATACAAAAGCACTTTTTCAGACATAGAGTCCTTCTAGACCAAGCTCCTGTTTCTAACTGGGCATGAGCAGACCTCAAAAAGAGAAGGAGCAGGGCAGACATACTTGCCTGGAGTTTTCTCTTAGATTTTCTCTATTTTCTGCTCCAGGAATTTCCTGAACCTGATGGAAAATATCAGCCCTCAAAAAAATTCATTTTCTTAGCCTTTCTCCTCATGGTTCTGACTAACCCTAGGAGATGTGGCTACATCACTTCTGTTGTGCTTAGATTCATGCTTAATGATGAGAATACCATTAAGAAAATGGTCTCCATGGATGTGCTTCTGGAGTTCTGCCATCCCTTTGAAGAATTTCACAAGGTTTTGTGAGCCATGACTGCCATGGAGGTTGGACTTCTCCTGAACTGGGAACGAGAGTGGATTTCCATTTCCAGACATGAATTAATGAAATTACTCAAATGTAACCTTTGATCTCTGCTGGACACAGTGTAGGATAGATTTCTGCAAGTACAGATATTGTTACGCTTGGAATACAAAATTTAAAGCACAGGATTTTTTGGTTTTGTTTTTTTTTCCCTTCTCTGAAGTTGTAAGCAGTTAGCACAAGGGAGCCATAACACACAACCAAGATATTTACCACCAGTGACTGGAAAAAATAATACAATGCCCTAGTTTTCTATAAAGAATCACATTTCCATTTGGTACAGACTGACTGAAAATTTCTTTAGATCATTAGAAAGACAATCAGAACTTACATTTTAAAAAATCTTGCACATTAGGATAAAACTGTGACCTTTTAAAGCTTTCAACAGCTGTGATAGGTATGTCAGAACATACTCAAGTTTCAAGTCTATAAATGTGTAATTCTTTATAAAAATATTAAGAATTCTGACAGAAGAGATCAACTGGGTTTGTGTAAATAAAAGAGTGTCAACTTACATCCAAGAGCAAACTTATTCCCATGCTCTGTTTCGGATTGTCTCAACTAGACCTCTCCAAAGGTAGACAGAGTTTCCTTCTTCCATTATGGCTGCAGAATTCACAGTTCTCCCTGAAATGCTGGGGGTTTAAAACATTTACTGCTTACTGGAGTGCAAGTAGAATCTTTGTCACCTGCAGCAGTCTGTACTTTGCATGACAGAATTATGAAAGACCCCCTAATGCCTTAGTGGTCCAAATGGATTCAGTAGGGATGCAGAAAGTCTCACAGAGAAGATTTCAGTTCTGTGACACTAATGCAGCAGGAGGGCCAGCAACATAAGCATGGCAGCTTGAGGATGGATCTTAAAGTGATGTTTGCTACAGTTAAAATCTTGGACAAAGCTGAAGAGGCAGAGCAAGGGTGAGTCAAGGGGGCACCCCAAGTTTATGGTACTGCTACACACTGCCCAGGAAGGAAGGTGCAGGAACACATCTGTCACAGTGTCTGGCTGGAGATCAGGAAATCCATAGGTGATGGGTGAACGTAGCAGTATATACATCTTAGAAACCAACAGGTCTCACTAGAAAATTGTGTCTGAACTATCTAGAAATAAGCCAGTTGAGGTACTAATAGTAGTGATGTGCAGAGAGCTCTGAGCTTACACATGCTGCACAGCCTCGTCGGGACCTTGGGGAAGAACCTGAGCAGCTCGCCTGCACTGTATTGCCAGAACAACACTGCCAACATTGAGCTTAAAGCCAGGCTGGGAATGTCCTCCTGCTCTGCTGTTGCACCTTTGTGATCTGCATTCACACATCCCCCAGACCCAATGGTGCCATCAAGTCTCTGTACACTGACAGAGCACAGGTTCCACTTCATCTCATTTCTTTCTTCTTTCCCTCAGCAACGTGCAGAAAAGCAGCTGGTGAGAGAGCTGGTTACACTGCTTGACACCAGCTAAGAGCTCCCTTATGCCACAGAGAGTTACATATCTCTCATTCAGCCTCTGAGCAGTGTAAAGTGGCAGGAAGAGAAAGAGGGATTCTGGCATACGGCTGCATTCACAGCCTTCATGTTGAAAAGCTTAAGCTGGAACGGCCGCTGAACACAAGACTAAGCAGGACAACCTGTCTAGGGTATTAAGGATCATATGGTTATCTGAGCTTGGGACAAAACTGGAGAAGAGCCAGGCAGAGAGTCTTATGGATAGGAAAAGAAGCAGTTTAAGTAAAAACTTTGGGATTTTGATAAAAATGTTCTGCAGTTCTGATGTGACTTTCTCCATCCTGATCAGAGTGGCTGTTTACTCCACTGTTTTCAGCCTGCTGAGTTGGTTTTATCCTGCCAGTCTCACTCCATACCTCTCCCTCTAAGTCCTTCCCTCCTTTTACTTCTCTCCGTTCTTCTCTCCCTCTCCCAGAAAGAAAAGAGAAATCAGGAACAGGGAGATTATCAGAGCTAAAAAAAAATAATTAAAAAAATTGAAGTAGATGAAAAATGATGAGGGGAAAGTTAACTAGGCAAATGAACCTCTCAGGGAAACTCTAAACACCTGATAAGTTGAGTGGTATTTAGTTTCTTTATTCTAGGCATATTTTAGAATTCCTTTTTAGATAGTTCACAGAAGACATATGATTGCTTTACATAAAATTCACTGGGAATATTTTACCAAAATAATAATTTTTGCTCCCATCTTTTCTGTCCCTAACTCCGACAGTGATTGAGACTCTCTTACCAGTTATCTCTAACTTAATTTACTGTAATTTAGTTCTGCATTGCTTTTGATGGCTTAATTACTTTCTAATTATTTTTTGGCTGTGAGAGCAAGCCAGGTGAAGGCAGAATAATGAGCTGTTATAAATTATTTGTAATCAAGTAAAGTTACAGTTTCACTCAAAATTCAAGGTCTTATTTTGCTTGGCAATACATGGAGAGTGATAGTCCAAACAGATGAGGGAGGAGGGAAACTTGTATTATTATTAGCCTATTTGGACTGAAGAGGTGATTAAAGAGGAATTAATGTAGTGCCTGTCAAAAAGTGATTCCCTTTCAGAAAAAAAACAGCCCAGTCCATCCTGCCGGCCCCAACAGACTCATACTTTTATTTTCTTATAAAAAATGGGTCCTACGTTGCTGTTGATCCTATTTCATTCATGAACAACAAACAGATTGAGGAATCTCCCCACTGCAACATCAAAAGTTAACAGCCATGAGCAGAAGTATAATAGCTCAAATTTCCAGTTCTTTTCCAATCCCTGGTTTTGGTAGGTTTCTCATACATGGTGTCGTGTCGTCATCCCCTCACCCCACCCCCTTTTTCTTCCAACATATTAAATACAGGACTTAGTTACCTAACCTCAAGCATCTAATGATCTAATGACAGTTGAAATTTCCTGGGGAATCATACTGAGTCTGTTTCAGAGCAAGGATTTTCATTCCAGGTTACTTTGATTCACACCAGGTACTCCCAAGACTTCCATGGCAGTTTGCAGTTTGCTTTCATTAAACAATTCTTCCTCATCTACCCTCCTCCTGTCCTCTCCATTCTCCAGAATTCCCCAGCAAAAAAAATCCTCCTTTCATAAAACAAGCTCTAGAATTGTTACATATATGAAATATTTTAGCTTTCATGAAGCAAAATCCAACAGTAGAATTTCATCTGGAAAAACATAACTATTAGCTGCAATGTTGGGTAGCATGTCATACGTATATTCTGGCTTTATCAGTATATGAACATGTGCATGTATAGCTAGAAAGATACATGACATAGCTATATACATGTACATATAGAAGGTTTGAAAATACAGATTCACTTGTGATTTTTTTAGTCTGAAAAAGCAAAAAAAATAAAATCAACATAGGTTATATGTTAGGTGTTAGAGTTCGTGCATGCACGCTCATACACACAAACACTTTCCAACAAATAACATAGGATTGTGGTGCTTGGCTCATTCACACCCAAGAAGACAAAAGAGTGCATAAACAGAAAAAAAAGTTATAGCTTCAGGCATCAGGCTTCAGGCCAATAATACAGATTGCAAAAGGAAAAAAAAAAAAGAGCTGCAGGCCAAGCATTGCTGTGTTTGCCATCTTTGACATATTGGGTGAGAGCATAATGCATTTAGCCCTAATCTAACACATAACCCCATTGTAATTAAAATCTAGCACATTTTGCACAAGGTCACATTTAGTTTTATTGACCACTGTGATTCTGGAAAAAGATTTATGAAGAAGGCTTGAAATGTCTCAAGTGCTGAAGCAAATAGATGTAAAATGTTTCCCACTTGAAAACCAGCTAGGTAATTGTCCTTTCCTTTTGTGATTTCTGTAGAAATCTCTCTCTGTCTGATGGCTGCATTATACCAGTCAGAAAACTCTCTGTGCCATTATCAGTAAGCTTAAGGTTTTTGAAATGTCAGCTGTAAAGTGAGACTATAATAGCATGTTACATTTTCTTTTATATATAAATATATATATTTAATATGTAGCTGAATTTTGTGAGTATTCTAACAACATCAGGACATAAACACAAAATCATTTTTCTCCTGCCTTCTGATGTGATTCCTTTGAGTCCTTTACTGAATTGAGCATGGATATGAACTGGTTTTCTTTTTCCATTCTTAATGTAGATGGAGTGGGTATGCTGTGAATTGGATAGTAATGAGACAGAAATTGAGTACCACCAATGCTGGCTTTGTGTAAGACTGGTATTTGGAAGCTGCAATTGTATTCGAAGAAGTTTGAATTCTCATTTAAGAACAACAGTTACTTCCTTCTTTCTAGGTGTGTAAAGCTTAAAGAAGCAAAGCACCAATGCTGAACATCTTTCTCATGAAACTTTAATATTACATTTGGCTCTAAATTAGGTTTGAGTACTCTGCACCGTCTGTGTCTGCTCCAGACTGTAACGATAGTTTGGTCACTCTCTCTTTCCCTGTGGTTACATCCTCAGTAACAGAAGAGGAAGCAAGAAGCAGCAGTTAATTTTCTAGCAACTGTGCAACTTCTTGAGTAAATCAGTATTCTGATGATAGTGATTGTCATTATAGATTTTATTATTTTTTTTTTATGGAGGAAGCTTTAACTTTCGGTATAAATACAGTAAAATGCAAAATACTCTTCAGCCAACTTTCTGTGACTTAAGGCAGTAAGAATGCATTGCAGTTTGAGATGAGATAACATAAACTTGAGTTTCTACATGTTAGTGTCTGCAGGTATTACCGGTATCTTTAAGTGTGTCTGATGAGTGTTTAAGCATTCACTGTAGTCAGTAGAACTCTAGAGAATTTGGTCAGTGGATCTTAGACAACTAGTCAGTTTATCTTAGACACCTACCTTTGATCAGCTAAATATCTATTGAGATTCCATTGGTTACAGAGACTGGTTTAGACTGACTATTCCTTCCATTTCTGTTGCCTATGCCTAGATGTTCAGTATCATTTTGCTAAAGGTCAGTATTCTACTTGGCTTCTAGATCTGGGAGAGGTGAGGCCATCTGAACCAAAAGTTCCTGGAATCCACACCAAAAGTTCGAGTTACCTCACTAATAATAGTTATCTCACAATAGCTGAGTTTTGAAAACTCTCCATTTTCTGGCAATTAGGCAGCAACATAAGTCAAGGGAAGGAATGGAATATAGCTCAGCAAAATGATTTTCCACTGCTAAACTCTGTCTTTCTCTAAGGCTAAGGGTTCTCACTTCGGTTTTTATCATGGCTCTGTTGCCATTAAGTAAAGTTTTAAACAATAATAAATGGTTACATGTCTGAGTTTACAGTGAACTTAAAAAGGAAATTGAATATAAGACACAGACTAACATAAAATGTTCATACATTCTGTGTATGGAGGCACATATGTGGTGATAAGGGTTAGTGAAAAGACTTGGCACAAGAGACCTCACAGATATAAACAACTCACCATGGTCAGTTAAAGAAATGCAGACATGAAGCTGGACAAAAATTATTTTAGCGGTAACAAAGAGAATACAGAAGTAGTGCCTAACATACATACAAAAGGCACTGTATACATTATTTGATTTTTTGTGTTGGAGCTGTAGATCAAGGGAGAGATCAAAACTATAAAAGTATTCTACAAAACATAAAAATTACCCTAGGCACATCCTGGAGTGAAGAGAAACCATCAACTTCATATTGCTCTCAGTTAAAGACTCTGGGTGCTGGTGAGTAGCCATAGCACCCCCATCAACATTGCCAGAATGAAACCACTGATCCTAGGATCCAGCAGAGCAGTAGGAGAGTGACCATAACCCCGTTAATAGTGGTAGAAACTAAACAGTGTGTGTATAAAATCTTTACCTGCACCCTTCTTTCTTTTCCTGTAAATTAGGTCTGGACTAATAACAATTAGACTCCCAAGATTTCAGTTACACTGACAATAATTTTTTGCTTTACATACGTCTAGGATGTGTTTCCTCTTGGCCCATAAACAAGATTTTTAACATAACAATGTGCAAACCTGACAGAGTAAATATCCAAACTTAATGTAAATTTCATACTTTCTTTATGCTAATACCAAAACAGTCTGGGAGTTGAAAAAAACATGATTTTTGATTGGATATGTATGCGGTTCAGTATTAGATGAATAACAAGATTTCCTTTTTGTGTGAAAATGTGAAGGTTTATATATTCCATAATTAAATGAAATAAAAATCTTAAGAAAAATACTACAAAAATTTATTAGAAAAAGATAGTTGTTTTGTGGTCAAGCCCTATTCAGATGTGGGAAAACCTCATGTTCTGTCTGATCCTTACATTTCATCATCCTATTAATTAATAAGGGTGCATTTCTTTATTGTTTTGTTTTGTTTTGTTTTGATTACAGATTCCATCTTTGAAATCAGGAAAGTTTTCTCAAAGTCCTCAACTATGCTTAGTGCAGAGGAATTATAAAAGGTTATTACTGTTCATTTCAGTGAATTATTGACCTGTAACCTTTGTTGATGTCATCTACAATATGTCTGAGGGAATCCTTAGAAGCAAGACAAAGAGCTGGATGCACATGGAGACAGGCTTGTTGCACACAGGAACTGTCTCTAACAGATTTCAAACATAATTGCAACAATTTTAGAGGGAACTTAACTCAATGGTATCTTTTCATCACCCATCGGGAACTGAATAGAACATTTCAGACTTCTTTTTTTATCCTCATTACATTTACTTTCCCTTTTGAGCCCTATATAAGTACCAAGGAATGGTTAGCAGACAGAGGGCTAAAATTGCACCAGTGTGAAAGGTGTTCTTTGCCTAGCTTGGGAAAAGGGAGTTCAGAAACTTAGACGGATTTACCTTAAGAGGATTTTAGGCATTTCATTAGCCATGGGGTACTGTGAAGATCTTAGAAGCCTTGCACATACAAGTAAGTGAAAATTAAGAGTCTGATTCATTCTACGATTAGACATTAACTGAAGTGCTAAAACTATGAGTCTGTCTGTTTCAAATTGTCTCACATGTCATCAAAGAGAGAAGTCTGCCTCCAGAGACATCTAAGACCTAAATTATTTTCAAAGCATACCTCTGTATTTACTGTAAGCAAGGTCTGAGATAACCAACAAACACAGCTCCTTAAAATGCTAATGTTGGATGAAATTAATCCAGGAGTAAGGTTGACTATCAAGTTAAGTTCTGGTAAATCGAGGCTATGAGGATATCAGCACTGTTCAATGTGGTGGATTAAGTGCTAAAGTCATTATAGAGGTTAAAGCTTTAGCATCATGTGCAAAATAAGTGAAAGTGTGACTTTCTAGGGCATAACTTCTAATATGATTGAACTTCATGCATATTATAGGCTGATACAATGAAATTGTCTTCAATTTGAAAAGTATGCACCCATCTCAGTGTGGTATTAACCTACCTAATGGTATCTGGTCATTTTGTATCCTGAGGTTAAATCTTCTTGTGAATGGTGCTGGTTCACATCCTACCTGTTTAAAGCACAGATAAATCTCACAGCTGACCCAGTAAGAGACTCACTGGGTGTCTTATGAATGCTGAAAAATGGTTTTTAATGCTTGTTAAAATATATCTAGGTCCTTTGTTTCTGTCTCTAACACCATCCCTTTACTAGTTGCAATCATAATATTTTGGGAAATGTACTAATATTTAGTTCATTTTCACCCCATTGAGGAACTAAACCAATAGAAGAAAAAAATAAATAAGAACATAGGAATGGAACTCTCATTTGTCTGAAAAACTTTCATTAATCATTTCCCTCTGTTTTTAAAAGATGTCATGTATGTATTGAAAAAGAGATTTATTGTTACTTGAATCACATCATCTGATTTTTTCATGACCTTACCACAGACAGTCTTACAAGGGCTCTTGATATGTGAACAATGATCTATGGATGTATTCAGTAGCACTGAGATTTCCTAGACGAATGATTAATGTTGGCTTCAGGCTGTCCATTGTATATCCTCTACTATGGCATGAGCACTATATTCTGAAGTCTAGAACAATGTTGTAAATGTACAATCATAATAGCACTTGGTATCATAGCACTGAAGGGAGTTGCTCGCTGTAATTAATTACCATTTATTCTAATGGAGTTACGGTACAGTTAAAACAACAGGAACAGATTAGTCTAGGACCTCGAACTAAAACACTCTATCAAAGTATTGGCTTCAGCCAACAACTACCAATCATGAACAAAATTAAAATGTTAAAATGCCCCTGAATTTTGAGAATTAATATTTGGACCTGGATCCAATCCAAATATCAGGTGTTTGAGTTGCCTGAATTCTGTCTCCAGTGCAGACAAAAAACATAACTCAGTCCTGCCTTTTTAATAGATTTTTAAAAATGTTTCTCCAAGATACAGCAGATGCGTGATCTCATTCCTTCTTCCACCTCTCACTCTCTTGAGCCTGACAACAGTGGCAGTAGTCATGTTTCCTGAAGGTCTCCCACTGCTGTGCTCATCCTTCTGTCTGCTCTGTCATGCTCTAAGGAATATCTTAAGTAAAGAGCTTTACAGGTTGAGATGAAAGAGCTTCTAAGAGTGACTCTGGAAATACAAGTTCATTGTCCTGACTTTCAATATTCATTTGAACTTCAGTACTGCTCTCCATTAACACAAGATCCTTTACACTTTCATAGAATCATAGAATAGTTTGTGTTGGAAGGGACCTTTAAAAGTCATCTTGCCCAAAGCTCCTGCATGTCTCAATACACGTTTCCCCTTTATGGTACATAACATACTGTTCGAATTCATGTATTACACCTCCAATACAGAGATCATGGATGCATATTTACAGTCTTATTTGTCGTGTTGCTCAACAGCCTCCTTTTTGCATTTCTATTCTTGTGTTGGCCTCCTTTTTACCTAGCTTTCTGTCCTGCACCTAAACCCTTTCACCTCATGCATTTCATAAATTGTCTCACCCAGGTGCAGCTCGAGAAATGGTCCTCCTCCAGAAGCCAAGAAATTATTTTTTTTTCTTCAAATACAGAGTAGTTCTGTCTCACAAAAGGTCAAACCTCAGGAACCACTTTCCCCTAGATGCAGGACATTGAACAGGCTCTGTCATGAGAGGCTGATTGTGTTTCTATTTTGGAAGGTTTAGGACTTTTCTGTTGTTAAAGCAAGGTAGTAAGTCCGTATTTAAGACTTATACTCCTCTATCCCCGAACTTAACATCCCTAAAATCACTGAATCATAAACGTGGTGCTGCATCTTGGAGCTACTTGATCTGACCTGCCCTGCTAGAAGGAATTTGTAATTTGGACAGCATTCACATCCACAATCCCACCTAAAAAAATGATTCACTAAAAAAAAGCAGCTATTGCTCAGAATCTGTTCTTTGCAAGGATTAGCCTGGTTCTAATTTATTACTGGAGTTTTAGAGTCAGAAAGACATTTGGTCATTTGAACTGATGTATGTCTCAGGACACAATCCATCTCTTACACCAATGTTATGCTTATTCTAATAAAAAACTTATGATTCACAAAGGCTGGATACCCTTGATTTGGAGAAATCAGGGTATGGGAATTCTGCAACTTGTCTGGGTTAATCAGCTAGCTAATAGCTTATGCTTTCAAAAACTTATGCCTAGCTTCTACTTTGAATACATTTGTTGTAAACATATCCTGGGATCTGCACAGAATTAGAGAACGGTTGAGGTTGGAAGGGACCTTTGGAGGTCACCTTGTCCAACCTTCCTGCTTAAGCAGGGACACCTAGAGTCTGCTGCCCAGGACTGTGTCTAGACAGTTTTTAAAATATCTCAAACGAGGGAGACTCCATCATCTCTCTAAGCAACCCATGCCGGTGCTCTGTCACCCTCACAGTAAAGACCTGTTTCCTGATGTTCAAGGGAACCTCTTGCATTTCAGTTTGTGACCATTGTTACTGATTCTGTCACTGGACACCACTGAAAATTCAGAGTCTGGTTCCATCTTATTCACATTCTCTATTCAGATACTTATATGCATTGATAAGATGCCACCTGAGCCTACTCTTCTTTAGGCGGAACAGTCCCAGCTCTCTCAGCCTTTTCTCATAGAAGAAATGCTCCAGATCCTTCATCATCTCTGTGGCTCTTCACTGGACTCTATGCAGTATGTTTATGTCTCTTTTGTACCAGGAAGGCCAGAACTGAACAGAGTGCTCCAGGCGTGGCCTCACCAGTGCTGAATAAAGGAGAGCAATCACCTCCCTAGACCTGCTGGCAATACTATCTGTAATTCACCAAGGATTCTATTCACACTCTTTGCAGCAAGGGCGTATTACTGCCTCATGTTCAACCTGGTGTCCACCAGGACCCCCAGGTCCTTTCTTGCCAGGCTGGTTTCCAGCTGGGTGGCCCCCAACACATATTGGTGCTTGGAGTTTTTCCTCCCCAAGCGTAAGACTTTACACTTCACGAGATGCAAAGGAACCTCATAAGATTCATGTTGGCCCATCCCTCAACTGGCCCAATGAGCCTGTTGAGGTCCCTCTGGATGGCAGCATATCCCTCTGGTGTATCAGTCACTCCTCCCAGCTTAGTGTCATCTGCAAACTTGCTGAGGGTACTCTCTGCCCCATCATCCAGATCACTAATGAGCATGTTGAACAGGTTTGAACCCAGTATTGATCGCTGGGGTACACTGCTAGTCACTGGCCTTGTGCCCTGGTCACCCTGTGGGCCTGGCTATTCAGCCAGTTTGCAATCAATCTCCTTGTCTGCTCATCCAGCCCATGTAACAACAACTTCTCTATGACAATGTTATGGGAAAAAGTGTCAAAGGCATTCCTGAAGTCTAAATAGAAAATATCCACCGCTCTCCTCTCATCTACCAAGCCAGTCACTTCATCATAGGAGTTTATCAGTTGGTCAAGCGTGACTTCCCCTTGGTGAAGTCCTCATGATTTTCTTGTGCTTAACATGCCTGTAAATGGTTTCCAGGATCTGCTACTCCATCACCTTCCCAGGGATCAAGGTGAGGCTGCCTGGCCTGTTGGTCCCTGGCCTTTCTTGAAAATGAAGGTGACATTTGCTTTCCTCTAGTTTTCAGGCACTTCTGCCAGTTACCATGATCGATCAAAGACTATCAAGAGTGGCCTTGCAATGTCATCTTCCAGCTCCCTCAGCGCTCATGGGTGTATCTCCACCAGACCCACTGGCATCTATATATATCAAGTTTGCTTAAGTATGTCCTGACTTGATCCTCATCCACTGAGGGTACA
Source organism: Aegotheles bennettii (assembly GCA_013398125.1). Classification (NCBI taxonomy): domain Eukaryota; kingdom Metazoa; phylum Chordata; class Aves; order Caprimulgiformes; family Aegothelidae; genus Aegotheles; species Aegotheles bennettii. The sequence goes on from VZRW01005204.1 coordinate 19,409, forward strand.
GCTTTCTTGCTCCAGTCCTTCCCTCTTGTCTCTGGGTCAGGTATTTTTGCTAGTAAATACTAAGACAAAGGTGACAGTAATTTCACCGTTTCCATGTCCTGCGTAACCAGGTTTCCCATCTTATTGAGCAATGGGCCCACATTTTCCCTAGTCTTCCTTTTGTCACCTATGTACTTATAGAAGCCCTTTCTGTTTTCTCTGAAATCCTGATCTCTTTGTTCTTTTATATATATTTGAGGGAATGAACAGTGAGGTGAAAACATAAGTAAGAAGTGAGCAAACATTGATATCACTCAAGCAACAGTGGCTTAACACAGCTTGGCTCAACTGAAAGCAGAGTATAATTCCTCATGTAGACTGCCAGTAGAGTCAGCACAGAGCAGGAATGGTTGCTTGGAGGATAAAGAAATCTTCCATTTTTCTCCATATGTGAAGGTTGGATAGTGTCTTTACATTACACAGCTGTACAGGTTATGGGAAAGCATTTTCCATTCAGCTATATTCTCATTCATGATGTGACTGATATACACAACTCAGGAGTCCTGCATGCAGTTTGTTATTGCTTCCTCTCTAGCTCCATTCAGTAAAAACGAAGGCTCATAGCACAAGAAAAATCACTGCAGTTGACTGAGCTATGAGAAATCAATTTCATTAATAATGGGAGTATTCTGAAAACCTTTCTGTTTCACCTAGTTTTAAATGGGTCTGTTTTCTTTAGTTCATCACATTTCCTGCTGTATCCAAGCTGACAATTTTATAGGTTGTTTTTTCTGGGGGAGTGGGGTTTTTTTTTTGGGTTGCTTTTGGTCAACATAGACCTTCTCAAATACCATATCCTTCAAAGAATTCTAATACTTTTGGAAAACACAAAACACTTGATACAGGTTTCATCTTTCATCTAATTCTATAATTGCTAAAACATCATTAAAACTACAGCAAAAACATGGTGAAAAAAGGAAAATCACTGCCACTATTATTCACAAATATATTTTTGAAAAAGAGCTTCTTTTCTAACAAAATCTTTCTTGCATGAAAATTGATATCTGTTTTTCCATTGTTGTGGTATACTTATTTATTGGTCACTTCCTGTATTATAAATTATCAGTTACATCAAGCATAAAATGCAAAAAAAAAATAAACAATTATCTAAATATCCTTTTGCTTTAGAAGAAGTCATTGCTATCTGCAACAAATGCTATTATTTTTTTCCTTTATGAAGGTTTAGTACATTATTTTTTCCAGTGCTTTCTTAAAGAAAAGAAAAATAATTATGCTACAAGCTTTCCTGTTAATTGAGTAATCAAAGATTTATTGTCATAACAGTTTTCTCATGTTGAAATTTTTAACTTAACAGCTTACATTATTGCAGTCTGATCTATACAAACACATCACTGTCTTATCTCCATCTGTGACTAGTAGGTTTTATTTCTAGTATTTCAGATTGTTGTTTTTCTCCATTCCCTGAATCAGGCAAGAGTAACTTTTTGTTTGTTTATTTGTTTGTTTGTTTTGTGCGTTTTTGTTTGTTTTGCTGGTTTTTTTGTTTGTTTTGGTTTGTTGTTTTTTTTTGGCACCCTCTTACACTCTATTTCCTTTCCAATCCAAATGATCCATATTCCTAGCCTGCTCCAATCACACTCTCTGAGTATGTCAGTTGTGATTATTTAAAATAGAATTCATTATTTTCCAGTGTTTCAAAGTGAACAGATTCTGTTCTCACTTCTACTTTGCTTAAACAAAAGGAAACCCCATTAAGACCAAATGTTCTAACCCATATAAAAATGATCACATAGAAAGTAACTCTGTTTACAGGTTGTATCAACATCTTGGTTTTGTCTAAATTCTGTTTGAAGTTTGGATATGATATGGTCCTTTTGGAATGTACTATGATTTTATTAAAATTGAAGGGATTGATTGTAACCAAAACGGTGTTTGTTTTTCTTTTTCTATAAAGAGAATCCAGTAACAAAACTGGACAATTAATTTTGCCTTCTCCTTGCTGCCTTTCCCCCTTTCTGCTTGCCTGATGTCTCCTTGAATTCTGCTACTACAACCACTTGCTGGGCTTTCACGTGAAGTGTATCTGAGAGCTAACCTAGGTTAAACATGAGTGTCATGGGGAGAAAGGAGTGCTAATAACACATATCACAAACAAGGCTATTGGCAGTAGTTGGGAGAGAGGGAATAAGAGGATCCAATGGGAATGAATAGTGAGCCTGGAACATTTGGTTAACAAAGACCAAGGACCTCCTAAATGCTATTAAGAACCAGTACACTGAGACACTGTGCTTGCCAAGTGGGAAAGGGACAACTGGCCACTGCCGATTGGCTGCTGGACACTTCTACACTGCCCACTCACCACTGGGACAACCATATGTCGACCAACAGGTGACACTTGTTCAGCACCATGAAGAGAACCTTGGGAAGCAGCGGCTCTGCTCATGGTGCTTAGATTTCTGCAAGGAAACTGTATAGGGGAGTTCAAGTGTATGAGTGACACAATTTGTAACATGAAAAAATAATGATGAGGTAAAGGCAACTCAATCAAACTTGAGATATTTTCTGAAAGTAATGTTAAACAAATGCAATTATACAACATCCAAAAACATTTTCTAAAAGTAATGTTAAATAAATGCACTCAATAAACACAGGTTTTAAAAGTGATGTTCAGGATTGTGACCTGAAACAAACTGTTTATATACTATAATATGCTTGATTGAGTTGACTTTATGTCATCGTTAAGTTTTCATTGCTCACGTTTGAGTTACCTTGATGCCATTGTTAGTTTTTCATTTCTCATGAGTGCCAGCTGTTGGTCAGTCTGCAGTTGTACCGGTGGTGAGCAGTGTAGAAATGTCTGGCGTTCAATTGGCAGTGCTGAGTTGGCAGTGGCCAGTTGTCTGAGATCCCCCAGGTTACAGTGGGCTTTGGTCTTGACAGGAAGGTGCCAGGCGTTACTGCAGATTTTCCAAATTTTTCGTGTTGTTCAGTGAGCAATGAAAGAGAATGAGTTCTTCAGTCTCTTAGTTGTCATTTCTGTCAAAAAATGAGCAGCAGGTTGTTAATGTTTCTAGTTGACACACTGAGATAGATCCTGACTGAAATTTCTTCATAAGCTTTGAAAAGTTCCTCAAAGTATTTGCCTGTGTTTTCTTTATGCTGTTATTGTGGTTTATCTGAATGTCTCTAAAATATGTGGGTTTATATGTACGCCTCTTGTAGCTGAAAGCAGAATATGTCCTGTATGCAAATAATGCAAATTGTTTTCCTAGTGCTACAAAGAGTTGGAAACCACAATTGGAAGTGTGAACCATCCAAGTAGTTTTCACAGGCAATAACCAGGTTTTAAGGAAAATTATATTTCCCATTAGCTTGCTCATGAAAGAAAAAAAGGAAGGAAAAAGGTAGGTTTTACTATGAATTGTGGCATGCACTTCCTAAGATGGAAGTCAGTTCTAGTCTAAAGATGTGTAAAATTTAGAAGACCAATTCAACAGATGAGAGTTTGTATATTGATTAGGATGGATATAATCATAGTATCATAGAATGTATAATTGCAATAACCAAGCAAATATACATGGCATATGCTACCAATCCTAAGAAAAGCTGAAGTGAGGCAAAAGTTCAAATGGAGCAAGCTCAGCATAATATTTGAGGCAGTTATATTTATACCAACTTGTTTATGACTTACAGCACTACAGAATTACCCAATCTCCATCTGCTTATCTCAGAAACAGAAGAACAGAAATAGCAGAGTACCAGGCATGCAAGACATTTTTACTGGCATCTGTATGTCACTCTTGAAAAAGGAAGCATCGAACATGCAGAACACACACATATCCTAGTGTTGCCACGGAGAAAAGAAACAAACACCAAAAAAGGCCTGTTTGTCACATCTTACATTTTGGCTAAAAAAATGTTAGAGTTTAACCAGGCCCTTAATATAATTGCCCAAGCATTGCATTTCACTACCAACTATGGACAGAATTGTAAAAGACATACTCTTGTAGGCAGACGAGATAAAAAAATATATGTAAAATAATAGTATATATCAGTAGACTGTTCATGGAGCTACACCTTGTCAAAAGAAATAGGTGAAGTATATAAAACAAGCCAATATTGTGAAAGAAGTATGTCTGATCTTGTTTTCCTGACACTTCACTTTTAAAAATTTGGGATGTTTTTCTACCTACCCGCAGGTAAATTAAAAGAAATGTACTTTTCACTTATATAAGGTCTCTTTGCACTGTGCTGTCAGAGTGATGGGACATTACTTGGATATAAAAATAATCCATAACACTTGTAAAATAGATCCCAGGCTACCAGCATTGTTTTCATGTATGTGCAGTATCCTGGTCTTAGCACTTTTGTCTTGTTCCAGTGAAGGTAAAAATTTAATTACCAAAGCACTCATTCCACTGTTTAAATTGAACTCAATTCAAGAAAACAAATCTCCAAAAAGGGTAGTGGTGAAATTTAGGTGGTTAAGCTGCAAGCTTCTGCTACTAGCAGTTCCACGTTCATCTCCTGCTAAAACCTGAAGGCACATGGAGTTCATTGCTGCACCAGGCTGCTGGGACATCCGTGACCCATAAGATAGAGAACCCCCACAGCAGGACCTCAGTTTTATTAGGATGGAGCAGCTGACTGTGCAGCATATACATCAGTCTGAGTAGACTGCAGAAATGAGGGGTAGGACTCATCAATCTCACCTGACTTCCAGCTCAGGCACCTACATTTGATCTGGTTATCTGTACTTCCATTATCATGACCAGAGATCTGATCAATTCAGTTAATGGAGTTTAGGATGCAATTCCTCTGAACAAATGTAGGCATCTGTTTAGGATGAGATGGGACACACCCTAAATTCCATTGTCTATATTACTAGATCTTCCTTGACAGTAAAGACAACCAAAAGTGACTTCCTGAAATGCACACCAGCACCCACATTTAGTCAGATGAATCCTGTCATAAGGTATGCCTCCTGAAGAACTCAGTATTATGCCTCCTGAAGAACTCAGTCTCAAAAATGTGCCTAACCCAGCCTGACCACCAAATGGCTGCTCTCTTTTCATCTTGTAAAGACAGAGAGAGAGGAGAGAGGACTTTACTCTAAATAATTTTCTCTATAATGTGATGGAAGAAGAGATGACACTCGATACATAAATTGAGAGAAATTGCACTACCTAGCCATCTACAAACAACCAGACTAACCATATGGAAATCTGAGGTCAGGCTGCTGTCTAAGAAACACCACATTTTGTTCTGACTTCTCCAGGGGAAATTTTCCACCCTTGGAATAGGGCTGAAAATTTGTAAGGGTTTTGCCACACATAAGCAGCTACCTTTAGAAAATGAGGCCAGCATCACTTCCTACAGACTAACTTGCATTATAGTGTTTATTCCCATAGCATAAACAGGCTGAAAATATTGTTAAGTGATTATATGATGTAGGGAGCTCTGAGATGGACTGATCCAAGGATCTGAAGTAGCACATCATGTCTTCCAAGTGGAGGGTCAAACTCTTAGCTCAAATACTTCAGCACCTTGTGCCACACAGTGTGGCAGATTTAAGCTACCTCATGACACTTGTACTGATCCATACCCAATATCCCTTGAGGCTTTTGTAAATTGCACTGCCTGATAACCTAGTAACAACTCAGAGTTCGGTTGAGCATATTGAAAAACCATGGTCACATTTCCTTTAGGCCATACAGTCTTATTGGATATGTATACCAGAAGAATAATTTCATCTCTGTTTTCATCTCTCATTTCTCCCTCCTCCCCCCTCACCCCCCACCCCTTTTTCTCCTTAATTCATGAGGTAGTAAAAGAAATTGGAAGACAATATTTTTTCAGCTGCCATATTCACTTTCCTTTAATGTGACTATATTCTGAAAACTAGAAAGAGTCAGAAAGTGAATACCAATTATTGTTTTATTCATTAAGGCTGAAATAAAAAAATAAAAATAAAATAATAATAATAATAAAAAAAAAGAAGCTGAGCTATGGCTGGATATACAGGGATATAAATATCACTCAGTATTTAACCAGAGCTCATGTTGTCTGGTGTAAAAATCCAATAAACCTCCCTCTTTAGAGGCAAGTTATTTACAGTGGTTTTCCTCCCTTAGGGGATACATTTACAAGCTCAATGCCAATAATTCTAGGCAGGAAACATTGTGATTACATCTGAAAATACTGTTCAGCAACAGATGAATTAGCTGTCCCCTTTGCTGGCAGATAACTCTATCTGTGTTCCCATAGCTATTGTTTTAATTAAAAAGCAATTTTTAACACTTTATCAGGGGTTAGATGAACACAATGTCATACAGACATAGAATAACTTTGACTGGAAGGGATCTCTGGATGTTGTACAATTCAATCTACATCTCAAAGCTGGTCTAGTTTTAAAGTTAGATCCACAGATCTATTAGAGCTTCAGGGGTTCTGAGAATCTGTCAAAGACCTGTAACTGTCATCAGGTTAAATTTCAGTTTTAAGACTCATTTGTATAAAATTCTTTTTGGTGTGGTATCCAATCAACCTTCACTAAAGGATGTGGAGAACTGATTGTAGGGGGCACTGCTACTGCAAGGTCTACAACCGCTTACATCTCTGGTTTAGTCTCCCAATGATTTTGAGTTTCCAGATTAATTTCTGGAATGTGTTTCTGATTTGTACTTAGCAAAAGGAAAGTCATATATCACAAAGACCAAACAACAGCTTGTGAGTAAGAGCATGAAATCTGGAGTGAATACTGGTCAGAGTTTGGAGGGAACCTTTCTCTGTTTAATTTGGGTTTGATGCCAATTTTAGCATGCAAAGCTTACGGAAGAGAGTGATGCTTAAGGTGCCTCTAAACAAAAATGGTTTATTCACAGTCCTAATGAGGAATGCACAACTAGGCAGCCTGAGAATCATTGGAGACCAACTACATGTCTTCAGTTGCTCTCATTATCCTTATATCCATTTTCAAACTGTGCCACAGGTGCACTTGGCAATAAACCTAGTATGGAGGCACACTTGCAAGTGTTTTGAGCTAATGCAAGAGTAGAATGTCACCTTTCCTTTCGTAGGCTCTGATGCAGGGTAGTCATTCTCTAAATGCAGAGCCACTAAGATAATTAAGGGAGTGGAACATCTCCCTTATGAGGAAAGGCTGAGGAAGCTGGGTCTCTTTAGCTTGGAGAAAAGGAGACTGAGGGGTGACCTCATCCATGGTTACAAATATGTAAAGGGTGAAGGTCAGGACGATGGAGCCAGGCTTTTTACAGTGACGACCAATGATAGGACAAGGGGCAATGGATGCAAACTGGAGCATAGGAGGTTCCATGTGAATATCAGGAAAAACTTTTTCACTGTGCGAGTGACGGAGCACTGGAACAGGCTGCCCAGAGAGGTTGTGGAGTCTCCTTCACTGGAGACATTCAAAACCCGCCTGGATGCGTTCCTGTGTGATGTACTGTAGGTGACCCTGCTCTGGCAGGGGGGTTGCACTAGATGATCCTTCGAGGTCCCTTCCAACCCTAGAATTCTGTGATTCTGTGATTCTGTGACAGAAGCTAATATTAGAGTAATGGGATATTAGGGTATATTGGATTTATATGGCAAGGTTTTGGTTGAGGGGGGTGGGAGGGGGGGGCACTTCTGTGAGAAGAGATCAGGGACTGCCTCCATGTTGGACCATCTGGTTCCAGCCAGCTCCAAAATGGACCCATAACTGGCCATAACCTACGTTATCAGCAAAGCTGGCAGTGCCTCTTGATAACATATTTTTAAAAGAGTAAGAAACACAGTGTAGCATCTGTGAGAGAGAGGGGTGAGAAAAAATGTGAGAGAAACAACCCTGGTTTTTCATCTTATTTTCTCCTGCTGTCCTGTTGAGGAGGAGTAGTGAGAGAGTGGCTATGTGGGCATCTGGCAGCCAGCCAAGGTCAAACTCATCACAGAGACTCTGCAATAAACTTCAAGAACAAACAGCGGACCACTGGCATAGATTAACATGAAGCTGTTCCTACTGACTGTCCTCAGAAGCAGTCCCTTACTGACCTCAAAAATAATATGACAAAAATGTCATGAAACCACAGGCCCTTTGAAGTCTCCATCACCAGTCTTGTCACCTCAGTTCGTACCAGGTAGTGTGATTTTAAAGGTTGTCATCCCTAGCTGTTGGACGCTAGGTCCATAGTTTAGACACAGGAAATGGTGACATGCAGGATTTAAAGTAATTTTGATGTATAGTACATGAAGTTAATATAAAAAAAACCCTGAAATTCAGGCTTTGTTTTGGATAAATTGAAAGCTTTGCACATGGGATACTTGAGTGAAAAAATTTTTTCTTCAGCCTTTCCACTTTCCTGGAAAACAGGAATACTGACAAAAATCTACAATTTCAGGAAGTGACTTTTATATTTTTCATGTACAGAGACAGGTCCTGTTCAAGTATCATGAAATTCTTGCTTAGTTCCTTTTCTTAATCTTAGTTCCTCTTTTTAGTCTTTGTTGCTCATGCTTATGGTGATGGCTTAACTATCAGAAAGAATAAAAAGAAATTATTTAGAAATGTGAGGGAATTACCTACAAACATATAAAGGAGGTACCTGTTTTGTGTGATTACATAGATAAAATACAATACCTCAAACCCCTTACTCACCTAAGAATACCTTACTCACAGGACTAATCTTCCTGATTTATGCAATGTCACAGCATGAACAAGACAAACACAGGAGAGGAGCTTTTGTAGGATCAGGCCCCTGAGTGACCCTGGTGATCGCTTTCTCCTTTGGCAGTAAACTTTTGTGAAAATAAATTGCCCAATCTACAATTTGTCCCTATAGTGTTCCACTGTTTACGGATCATTTACAACACTCTTGTGAGCACCTTGCTAAAAGTACTTTGAAATATCAAAATGGACATTATTTGTGTAATGAGGTTTGGGGTTTAATAGCTTCATTCACACATGAGGAATTGCAGACTTTCCCGATAGGCATCTATTAAACAAAATGGTTTGCAACCTCTGCTTGAGGGGAGAAAAACATTTGTGTTACTGCTCTGGCCTGAGATTAAATAACGTTTATGTCTGAGCAGGAGCTTTCTGTAGCAAGAAAAAGCAGCACGTTTTTGTTATATCACTTTTGTTAGGGTGATGACTGAAGTGGGAAATAATCCATGATGCTGTCAAAAAAGAAGAAAGGGGTTGGGAGAAATGTTTCAAGAACATAGGAGCCTTACTTCTGAAAATATGCACTTAGGTTCAATTTCCAACTTTATTGATGTTCTTATGGTTGCATGTGGGTGCCCAGGAGAATTTCCTGAAATTCCACCTTTTCCAGCTTCTTAGCAGTCAAAGAAATTTCACTGTTAGGCCAATTGTGCCTCCAATGGCACTCATTGAGATGGGATGAGCAAAACTATCTCTTTCAGGTACAACAAGCCATTACTTTTCTTTATTATAAAACCCTTCACTATGTCTATTCTAGTTAATTAAATAGCTTGAAGGAACATTCATGGGTTCTGAAGCTCCATTCCACTTACAATGAAATTGTGATTAACTTTGGCGTGATTTTAATCTGGGCTAGTTTGTACACTTTAGGCCTTAGTACAAGCTTGAGATCATTCCCAACAGGCAGTTCGGATGTGACTGCTCTGATCTGGAGGTTAAGAGAGTTTAAAAGGATAGAGACCATTCTGTTTCACTCGAATTTAGTGCCAGAGGAAAATTCTGATCAAATTTATTTTAAATCATTGTCTGATGACTTTGTGTCCCAGTTTACTACATAAACTCCTAATGCTGGCACTTGTCACCATATCTTAAGAGACTATTGACCTGATTCAGCTGTCCATCCCAGGTTATCTACTGTAATTTGGGATGCTTTAGAGTACCATGAGTGGCTTCCAATTCCCAGAAGGACATAGGTTCTGTATGGTATTTGTCAGTCCTATGCAAAGGTCTCTGACAATTTTAGACATCTCAGATGGTGCTAGATGCCTTTGTATAGAAAAGAATTTCAACTCTGGTCAAAATTAATTCATTATCTTATTTACAATGGAAATTTACAGCTTAAAACAGCTTTAAACATATGAAGCTATTGTGATCTGAATTGCTCTGGTTTATTTTCTCTCAGCTCAAATGCCACTGCAGAATGGCACAAGTCCTATGACATAGCTACCTTGCTCCTTAACTCTCAAATATATATATTTCACTTGGCTTTACAGACCAATGTTTAGGCAACTGCTAGGTATTTTGATCTGAAGCTGAATTTTTCCCTCAGCGACTGTTAATCAGAGTCTGTCTTGAAGGAGACACTAAAAAATCATTGCAGTGAACAGATATGACTGTGTCCACACTTTTAAATTAAAAATGGCCAGGTCAATGGCTTGGGTCAACTAGCACTTTTTTCAGGTAATGCCCGAGGACAGTCAGGAGTTAGTTAAGATCATGGACTACTGCAACTAGGCACTTATGACAGGGTCTCACTATTTTGAGTAAAAGGACTGTTTTATAGTGTGGACATGAACCCTGCTGTGCTAAATGATCTCGGTGCCAGAGAATGTACTTTATTCTGCTTTATTTACCAGTTTGGGTGTTTTCTGTGCGAGCAGTTAAGCTGCAGCTTTGTGTCACAGTTAAAGTGATCTCACAGCTTGCCTCTGCCACAGGATGGTCTCATTGCCTTTCTCTTCAGGCCCTGAATAAATTTCATTTTCATCTCCTCCTTCACACCGGTACTAGGGCTTGTTTGATCTCTTGGAGAAGCAGTTCAGAGAAAGCTGTGCCTTTTTCTACTGTACTTATTTTACGGGTCACCTGAGGGTTTCATGCCCACAGGGATCACACTGATGCAAGTGCTTTCACAAAGGAAACAACCCGTGGGTGCGTGGGGCCCCAGAAGGGAAAGGGAAAAGCAATATGGCTAGGAGACATTAAATCACTACATCCTTTATTTGTACTGCCACTGTGAAGCCTGAGGGTGCGGATACCCTAGAAGACTGCGCTAATTTAAAAGAGTTGGTGCAGCGGTGAAGTGGCTGTGTCCCCTCCTCCTGCCTCAGCAGTGTGAGCTCTCAGTGGTGTGTTTTAGGCTCGCCATGCAGCGAGTGAGAGCAAGTGTCTGCAGGTAACTGACCCTGCCTGGGGGGTCAGACCTGACCCCCTCCCACAGCCACTCTCTCCCTCCCCCTTCTCAGAGTAGAGGGGGAGAAAACGGCATGGAAAAGCTCTCGGGTTGAGAATCAGACAGGGAGATCATTCACCAATGACTGTCACAGGCAAACCAGACTTGACTTGAGGAAATGTAATTTAATATTTTTACAGCTAAAAGAGATCTGTATGGTGAGAAACAAGGACAAGAATTAAAGCACCTTCACACACCACCCCCCTTTTTCCCCAGGCCCAAATCCACTCCTTCACTTCAGACTTCTCCACATACAAGAGCAGGACAGGGGACAGGGGGTGCGCTCAGCCCCTGGCAGCCCCTCTGGGCCGCTCCTCCCTCCTCCCCCCTCTCCCTGCTCCAGCGCGGGCCCTGCCCCGGGCTGCAGCCCTTCAGGGACCCCCTGCTCCCGCCTGGGCTGCCCACGGCCGCAGCTCCTGCAGGAAATATCCCCCTGCTGCGGCCTGGGGCCCTCCCCGGGCTGCAGGGGGGGTCTCTGCTCCAGCGGGGGCTCTGCAGGGCTGCAGGGGATCCCTGCTCCGGGCCTGCAGCCCCTCCTGCCCTCCTCCTCCTCCGCCCTCGGGCTCCCTCTGCTGCTGCTCCCTCCTTGGCTTCCTCCTCCTCTGCCTCTGCCGCCTTTGGCCCTTTCTCAACCCTGTTTGCCCCCCGGCGCCCCCAGCTCGGCTGAGGGGCTCAGCTGTGTCCTGCGCTGGGGCCGTTGGAGCCGNGCCGGCTGGGCCCGGCTGGGCCCGGCACGGGGCAGACCCGGCCTCCCCTCACAGGAGCCGCCCTCACACCCCCTGCAGGAATCCCCAAACGGCTTTTTTGGGGTCTGCCATTCTGTACCACATCATACCCTACATGGTCACAGACTGCCCGGGGACTGACTGGCAGGAGTGACCACCCCACTGCCACCACTGCTGGTCGATCCAGCTGGATGTCACAACAGAAAGTCCTTTCCCAGTGAACACTTGGTGCTGCAGTTTTGTTTCCGTTTCACGGCAAGGAGTCACTATTTTATGGAATGCCATAGTCTATGTGTTTCAAGTTGCCCTCTGGGTTGCTGGCAGGACACGATGCCCGCTCTGGTTTGCACAGATGTTTGTTGTAGCTGGAGGGCCGTGCCCACCACGTACACTAAAGCTGCCATCGTTGCCAACACCACAGACCTGTGTGTTTTCCTGCTGCTCTGTGACTGGATGGTTGCCGTTTTTTGAAACTCTTGTACTCACACAGTCTCAGAATGCCCTTTGATGTGCTGCCTGTTTCATTTAAATGGGGAAGTGCTCATATATATGAAAACACAGAAGAATTAGATATGTATATTTATGTATATACAATAGCTGTAATTATCTTTTTATAAATAAATATAAAATAGACTGCTTCTCTAGAGTCAGCCCACTGTTTCATCAGTGCAGGGACCAGTGGGCTGTTCCTGGGCCACCCTAAGAATTAAGGACATTAGTGCACTGGATACCCACTGTATATCCAACTACATTGAATTTACACCTATAGGACAAGTTGACTTTCACTCTCATAGCTCACTTTTAACTTAAATTCCTTGGCTCTTGACACAGTATAACTCTGTGTACAACTCTCAAATGCATGAAGTTCAACAAGGCCAAGTGCCAGGTCCTGCACAGGGGTCGGGGCAATGCCATGCACAAATACAGGCTGGGTGGAGAATGGGTTGAGAACAGCCCCGAGGAGAAAGACTTCAGTGTGTTGGTTGATGAGAAGCTCGACATGAGCCGGCAGTGTGTACTTGCAGCCCAGAAAGCCAACGGTATCCTGGACTGCATCAAAGAAGAGTGACCAGCAGGTCAAGGC
>VZRW01005204.1:32509-51570 GCA_013398125.1 Aegotheles bennettii
TGAAGACAGGCTGAGAGAGTTGGAGCTGTTCAGCCTGAAGAACAGAAGTCTCTGGGGAGACCTTAGAGCACCTTCCAGTACCTGAAGGGGCTACAGGAAAGCTGGAGAGGGACTTTTGACACGGGTATGTAGTGATAGGACAGGGGGAAATGGTTTCAAACTAAAAGAGGGTAGATTTAGATTGGATCTTAGAAATAAGTTTTTTCCTGTGCAGGTGGTAAGACACTCACGCAGGTTGCTCAGAGAAGTTGTGGCTGCCCCTTCTCTGGAAGTGTTGAAGGCCAGGTTGGATGGGGCTTTGAGCAACCTGGTCTAGTGGAACTAGCACTATTAGAACTTTATGGTGGTATGGCTTTAACACAGTTCTACAAATGCTGGATTTGTTTCGGGTTTTTTTTAGCACTAGAGGTGACCCTTTATTTTGACAAATAGGGAATTTAATTTCACAAGGTGTAATTATATGAGTGAATGTTGAGTGGTTTATTGCAATATGCAGATCTGTTAGGAAATCCTACAAACATAATACCTGCCCAATTGCTTTGTAGAAAATAATTCTGCAGCACTGTATCAAGAACATACCCTGTGGAAAAAATAATTCAGTTTGAAATATGTCTTATTTCAGTCTCCCCAGTCACCGTAACACCTTCAGCATTTGGGCACTAAGACACCTGTATCCAGGGTTATCATCCAGGATTGCTTGCAGTGACACAGAGGGCAAGGAACATCAGTTTTTGAGCCCCTTCCTACACTTCCAGGGTTCTTCTTTGGGGTGTGCTGCTTTTGGATGTGTCTTATTATACCTTTCAGTAGGTGACAGTGATTAATCTCTCTATCCTGTCACATCTCTGAGAGATATCAGGATTCTGTTTCTCTTTCCTCATATACTGTAGGCACTTTGGTATTTGTTGAGGAAAAATACGACAGCTACCTTTTATGATACCTATTTTTTCTTCACAAAAATCTCCTTGGTTCAGGCTTGCCCCTAGGATTTCAGCAATTTATTATGGTAAATTTTCCGCTTTCCTGGCCCAGGATTACAAAAAATATTATAATTCATTTTTACACAATCTCTTAATCTAGTAATTCTAATCTGATCCAATCTTCATATTCTATCTGTCCTTTTTATTGGATTCTGATGAGCTTCATGGTGTGTCCTCCCACTGTCTCATCTTCCATTCTTCACCTTAAATCATACCTTTTTAGCTGAGGCAAGCTGAGAAAAAAAGTTTGAGAGGAGGGGAAAGAGATAGCACAGATAGAATAATAAAAAAATTGTGTAATGGATACACAATGAATAGTTTATAGTAGAGCTTTCAGTTAACATGAAATAAAGATCTTGACCTAGGTTCTATATTCAGCATTTATGGTTGAAAGAGGCAGCTAAATCTCTTCTGAGATTAGCAATATAATGATCAGTGCTAGATGTTCAGTTCCACAAATATCTTGTGAGAAAGTCATTATGTTCAAAGGAAAATAGATCTGGGTAAGCTGCATCAAGAACAATGTGGCCAGCAGGACTAGGGCAGTGATTGTCCTGCTGTACTCAGCACTTGTGAGGCTGCACCTCAAGTACCGTGCTCAGTTTTGGGCCCCTCGCTTCAAAAAAGACATCGAGGTGCTGGAGCACGTACAGAGAAGGGCAACAAAGCTGGTGAAGGGACTGGAAAATGTCTGATGGGGACCGACTGAGGGAGCTGGGGTTGTTCAGTCTGGAGAAGAGGAGGCTCAGGGGGGACCTCATCGCTCTCTGCAACTCCCTGGAAGGAGGTTGGGGTGAGGTGGGGGTCGGTCTCTTCTGCCGTGCCCACAGTGAAAGGATGAAAGGAAATGGCTTTAAATTGCAGCAGGGGAGATTCAGATTGGACAATAGGAAAAATTCCTTCACTGTCAGGATGATTGGATGTTGGAATAAGTTGCCCAGGGAGGTGGTGGAGTCACCATCCCTGGAAGTGTTCAAGGTGCATCTGGATGTGGTGCTGGATGATATGGTTTAGTGGTGATGTAGGTAGGCAGTTGGACTGGATGATCTTGAAGGTCTCTTCCAAGCTCTATGATTCTATGATTCTATGATTCTAAGAATCAGGCAGATATTTTTAATGAACTCATACTAACAATAAGAACCTTGTCTTCTACATATGATTACATCACAGACCATGTTGCATAAAATGCCAGACATTAAAACAGAACTTCAAAGAACACACAATGTTTGTATCTTTAGTCTTACATTCTGTTAGGAGCAGCTGGAGACAAAAAAAATAGTTGGAAGAAAAGAAACTATTCAACTGCTTTATCATCAGACAGTTAAGATAATTTGGAAAATTGTTTCAGAACCATTAGAATAATCATGCAAATCTGCTGATAAAAATGTAAAAGTGTAAGCCATCAAAAGCAGACTAAGTGTCTAAAGAGCAACCTCTTCAGGCTTTTTAAATGGTTAGGATTACTGTCTTCCACAGCAGCCCTTGCAATGACATCCAGTTTCAAATACTGTGGTTCACATGAAGGAAAAATAAGTACAGTAAGTAAATATTTAAATAGCGTTCTATATGATTCTGCATTTCCCTAGTATATCTCTTATATCTTTACAGCCTACAAGAAACCTCAGGAACAGAGATATCTGCTAGACCAATAAAAAATTCAATTTTGCAGAATTGTTTCATTCTAATACAGCCTTGTAAACCAGGTAAACAGGTAAAGGGAAACATTGTCCTAAGGTAGACACACAAATGTGCCAAAATAAATGTTAAGCTTCTTACTTGCATCATGTCCTGGACCTGTCTTCTGTCAGACATGCACTCTTTTTTCACTGCGTAAGGAATTAGCACTTGATACTTATTGTAGACACAAAATTCTAAAAAACACTTAATGAAAGTGAGATGAGAGTGACACACTTGAGAGTGACAGAGCACTGGAACAGGCTGCCCAGAGAGGTTGTGGAGTCTCCTTCACTGTAGACATTCAAAACCCGCCTGGATGCGTTCCTGTGTGATGGACTCTAGGTGACCCTGCTCTGGCAGGGGGGGTGGACTAGATGATCTTTCGAGGTCCCTTCCAACCCTTTAGATTCTGTGATTCTGTGAAAAATTATATACGTGGTGTACATCTCCTGAAGTCAACAGTATGAGAGTAAAGAATAATCTATACTGTTCTGAGCAAAACACAAAAAACTTGTTTGAGACCCTTGGTTCATCATCAAAATCACTTTACATAATCTTACTTTTCCATTTTATGGCAAGATAAAAATATTTACTGATAATCTCTAACCATGTAAACACTGACATTTTTATGTAACCATCAGAATTTGAAAAGAGGGAGTAGAGAAAAGTAATCTTATTTAAAGAAACTGTTTTAATAGTCAAAAATGCATGAAAAACATCCGTATTTACCAAGGTGAAGAATTCAATCTTCTATGCTAACTTCATTTCTTTTAAAGCACTTTCTTGCCACCTCTTGTAAACTCTTAAGTGTCCCATATTCTAAGCCAAGTTTCCATTTGGCTTCAATTCAGACCAGCAATTTGCTTTTTAGTTGCTTCAAAGAGGGGTTTTGTACTCCCAAGGCTTCCCACCTCCCCAGGAGCACAGGTGTCAAAGCAATGGCTGTCGTATATGCAAGTATAGACCGAACACCTGGAAAGGTGCCTCCATTTGTTTAACAGTCCAGGGGAGAGATAGAGTTTCTATCGGTTCTCTGTGCTAGGAGAAGGAGGACACGTTACCAGCCCATGTAGAAAATTTTGGGAAAATATATGCTGCTACTAATGCTGTAGTTTATCCTAGGATACAAATAGAAAATCAATTTGTTTTGACTTTTTTTTTTCAATCCTCACTTGAGTTTAACACATTAATTTAATTTCCAAGCACATTCTTTTGATTTTAGAATTTTGTTTTAAAGGTAACAAAAACTGTGTAGCGTAAAACATCAGGACCCAAATTTTTCACTTTGTGTCTCCTCTGTGAGCTATGAGATTGCATACAATTAGAAAATAGAATTGAAATAGTTCCATTAACACAGTATTGGTGTTTTAAAATCCATTTTTGTCATCAGCAGTTTGTATTTATCATATTGGACTATAGCCCAGATACTCAAAGGTCTTTGAGTATGCAACGCCCATTGATTTCATGGCAAATAGTTGCTTTCAATAACACTGAAATCCCTTTTGAAAAATCTGGGCCTCGTTCCTACCATAGTCAGGTCTCTGTAGGACAGCAAGAATCCCAAAGCTCAACAAGCTTTGCATTTTTTCTGCAGGGTTTTGTTGTTTCTGAGCAATAACCTTTAGCTTTATCACAGCTCCTTTAGGAAGCGCTTTCCAGACACTCTCTTGAGTGCCAATTGGCTTATACTTGTCATTATTCCGCTGCTACAGAGTAAAGATGCAATTCATTCATTCGTGAAGAGTCCTATTTTGACACAAGCTCATAGAGTTTCAGTTGGCTGAATCCACTTCCTTCTTCTTCACTTCATACGGAGTGTCATAAAATTGAGTGTCTGTTGGGTCTAGGGAGCTAAAGAAATCACTTCAAGAGCTTTCACTATTCATGTAGATAAAAGGGATTTAAATTTTTTTTTACAAAATTGGAAACTGCCTTATGACAAACAATTGGTACTGAGGTGATCCTCAGACACTGGTTTATGAAGAAAGAAGCATGTTCTATTAGGTTTCTGATAGTATGAATGACAGACTACAGTTTCTCTTTATCTCCTACAGTTACTGAACTGTCTTCCTCAAATGACTTACTAAAAATGTTGACCAACGTCTCTAAACTAGTATATGCCACCCAACTTGCCATGGATGGTCCCACTTCTCACTCAATAGCTGTGCATGGATCACGAGGGCTTTGGTACAACTGCAGTTACTCAAACCTTTACTCTTCAATGGTGACATATCAAGAATGTTGATTCGGTCAGTCACTGTTAATTTTTAGTGCAATTTTGTCATATAGTACGTTACTCACAGCCCATAATTTTATCATGCTGTGTCACTCCTGATCATAGTAGCCAGGAACTATTATTTCCATGGGAAATCACAGCATCAAAAAACAGCCATGTTCTTGCTGTATTCTTTGGAGCATTGTAGTTTTCTGATAAAATGGAGAATGACACACCATGACATTTTCCAAACACCACAGGGAAATAAGTTCTCATCAATCAGTGGTATTCCTCTACTCTTTTTTTCCCTGGCTCTCTATATATTTCTTCACAAACATATGAAGACCCTAAATTATAAGCCAGAAATTTCCCAAAGCAGTGAATAAGAACCATTAAAATCCTGGCTTATTAAACATGATTACAGAATTAGGTACTTCAGCTCAGATTGGATTCCATTAATTACTCTTGGACTTTTTATAGGTAGGAAACAGTAAGAAGTGTGGAAGCTTCCTCAGACACTTTAAAGTCTAAGACCCTGACTGAGCAAACCTTCAGCTTGCGTTTTGGTTGGGGTTTTTTTGTTGTTGTTGGGGTTTTTTTGTATATTTTGTTTCTTTGTTTTATATTTTTTTTGGACAAGTTTGCATCCTTTTTCTGTCATTGCCTCTATTCCCTTCAATCTTCACAGTATTTCTGTTTTTGCCTTTCAAGGGGCTCTTGATCTTTTGTCCATGCTGAGTAGCCTTATTCCTGTCTGCTTGTCAGTTTATTGATGAGTCCAGAGACTGGACTCACATCTGCATCTCTGGACCACAGCTGTCCTGTTACTCTCTCCTCCAGTGTGTCCTCACAGTCAATCTTCTCTATCTTATTAAGCCTCTGGATCCAGACATCAAGTGTGTACTCTGTCTTCATTCCTCCTGAAAGCTCCTGGAAGAAGTCTATGTTAGACCCAAACCAAACTAATGCCAAGTGGCACAGTTAACCTTAGTATTAATGATCAGACCTTCAGCCAGTGTAACTCCAGTGATGTCAATGAAATCGAACTAATTGGGACCATCTGATATCATGGCCTGGTATGTCTTAGACAGAAATGCAAGCTGTTTACCACATTTTGATGTCTTTCTCTCCTTCAACAGGAGTGACAACAACATGTGAAACACCTGTAGACTTGTCAGTGTTCTCTACTCTTTCAGCATTATGTATTGGCAGCTCTGACCTTAACTTTACCTCAATAAGCAAGGGAAGATATTTCAGTGACTACTACATTTCTGCTTCTCAATAGATGATGAGACATAGATTTACTGGAAAGTTGTAACTAATTCTTCTGTTACCACAGTTTCTATCATTCAGAAGATTTTGGAACTTATGAATATGATGATAAACATTCAGAGACCTTGCTGGACCTTGGCAGAAATTTCCTGTTGAATGTTTTCTTTGCCTGTCAAAGTGTTAAAAATATGATTTTCAGAAAGATTAAAAGAAAGCGGGAGTGGAGACTCTGTGGGAGGTTGTTGATCCCATCATTAGATTGATCTACAGAATAATCAAAGCTATTTCTGGAGATCAGTGATCCTGAAGAAGTTCTACTAGAAACAAAATAAAGTTATAATTTTCAAGGCTCGGCAAGGAATTAATATTAACAACATAAATCAGACATCAAAAATATCTCTGTGTAAATGTCAGTTCCTTTTAAATATATTTTAACACCATTCATTCATCTTTCTTCTCTAAGGCATGCTGTATATCAGTGTTTCTAGTTCTGATGAATAAGGCAGAAAACTGCTTACACTGCAGTTTCAAAGGAGGAATGGATCATAGGACAAGAAATGACCTCTTAGGTCCATGAGCTTATTCCCCTGTCATCAGAAGCAAATGCATCGAAGTCATGCATCCCCACTAACAGCATAAGCTACATTCTTATTTAAACACATCCTTCTAACTGTAAGTTTCCAAAAGAACTCTCTAAGCCTGAACAGGCTGAAATATCCTCTAAACACTCTTGTTTCCTCATTAGCTAGAAAATTTAAGTAGATATTGAAATGATTTGATGTTCTTAGAAGATCAGCATAGACTAATTACTTAATTTTTAGATGATCATAATAGTCATGAAAATGATGTCTTAAGTTTTTTTACTGCTCCGATCACAGCATTCTATCTTAGTATAATTGGCTACCTTGCTTATTTAATGACCAAACAGCATGTGGAAATGTTTTATCATCATGATTTAAAATGACATTTTTACTGAAATTCTGTAATGAACGGAGTTTGTTTTATGTTTAGTCATTTCAATAGAGAACCATATACCTGGATAACAATTAAGAAGCTTTTAGTTGGCTTTCCCACTGCCTTTGCTGTCAGTGTTGACAAAAAGAAACTATACTTTGTCCTTTAGAGGAAGGAATATCTGATCATGATACTGCTTCAAGAAAACTGACTTCTATTCTCAGTTCATCAGCGTACTTCAGTGAGACCTTTAAATTGCTCTTTGCCTAAAATTTTTTTCATAGAAAATATAGATGACAGTTCCCAGACAGCCAACGTTCAACATAACCCCACATTGCTTGAGGTTCATTAAAAAACTCATCACCAGTGGCTACAGAACATTAAAGTCCTCTGTGTCAGCTTGTTCTATGTTTCAGTATTGTATGGCCGAAAGACAATAATACTTGTAAAAATAAGATAGAACCAGTGTCTGAACACAAGATAAATCTTGCCTATTTTCAGAGGTGAATCCTATGAATTGTCTGAGATCCACATAGTTCTTAAGCAAACAAAGCCTGTGTTTATTTGGAACTTGGTCCAAGTTTACCATAGAGATTTTGAATAATGGATTAACTTCAGGTTTATAACAAAAGGAAGGTTGATATCTTTCACACTCCACATAGGATCTATCTATATATTAGCAGGAATAGTTTATTGGAGATATTATGGAAAACTAAGAATAATACATAACCAGTGTCTGTAAAGCTTCAAAGCCAAGTTATCAGAAGGTTTTCAACCAGGTTCTGATTTTGCTTCCAGTTAGTCCGACACATTCACACATGAACCTTTATCTGTTTTCCTAACTGAGGACAACAAATACTTCAGTATGGGCAGATGTGTTTCAATCCCTGAAAACCATGATCCTCTTTGTTTGTTTTGAGTCTGTCCTAGTTATTTTATATGCCTATTTTTGTAATATTTAAGTGGGGAAAAAAAAAACCATGATCAAAACTTCGTAAATCTGTCGAAAAATGCCACTAGTGATTCAATCTCTATGGCTTAAGCTTATCTAGTGTTCCAGTGTGTAACTCTCCTATATTCATTGTATTGAGCAGTGTTTTATCCATGCAAATCTCTTCATACCCCTCTCACAGCTAAGTAGTTGCTGCATCCAAAGCCAATATAAATATGAACATTTACAGTGTGCTTAGGTCTATCATGTCTCCCTAAATACCCTTGCAGGATCATTTTCTAAATCATTCTGGCAAAGCGCTGTGGACACTTTGCTTATGAAATACTACCTCATTCTATTGTTTTAGGGAACTTTGCTTGATCTATGCAGCTGCAGGGGCATTATTGAGGGAGTGTAAGTCATGCTTTTGAGAGGGATGAGCTGATTTCCTGAGATGTGCATGGGTTTGCATAGACAGCTATAACGAAGAGTTCAACAAAGCACTTGTGGAATCAAAGTACCCTTATTTTCCATATATCTTGCTTTTCTGTACAATTATGGGCCATCAGAATGAAAAGTCATGTTGACAATATGTTGCTCTGAGTCTTTCAGTCACTAGCTTTGCACGTGCCATTGTACGTGGTTATAGCACCACCTTAAACAGTTCCCATGTATTGTGTGCTGAGTGTCCATTAGTATTGTAAAAAAATCTGCCTCTTGGGTTTATGGCTGTATTTAGCCCAATAGATTATTTTATTGTTATTATTTTTCCTTCTTTTAGATTGTAAATATTTTGGTGAAGAATTTACCTCCTTCTTTCACGGTCTGAAGACTGTGTCCCCTATGTCCATGTCAGTCACAAAATGGATAAAATGTTATATGCCACATGTGCGTTCATCTCTAATTCTAAAGTCATGCTCAAAATGCTCCTGTTCTATGTAGTTAACTGATAGTCTGGTGTTAGTCTGTTAATGATGTCAGTCTTAATTACTGCAACCTGATAAGGTGCATACTATCAGACAAGCACCGCAGCACTGCAAAAATGTTTATTCACAGTAAATTAAGAATAAGTGTTTCCTGTTTAAGATGGATCATTTGTTGTAGATAATATATCTATGAAATATTTCCCGTACTTTTGCTTTTTTTACACAAGTTATATTTGTATGAATAAATTAAACAGATTCAAACCATACACTGGCACTGAAATCTGTCAGCACAGAACATCCTATTTCCATGTTGTTAAATTTTTAGACTTCAAAACACAGTGCCTACACACAAGCTGCCTACTGGGAATAGTACCTGGCCTGTGCTACCTCCCAGAACTGTATCATGAGAATGCATTTTGGCCTGGGTCAAACTGCACTGGGCAGCCCAATTGCCATATACAGGAAGGCAGCCTGACACTTTTTCACTTACTATAGGTATAAGCATCATAGATTGTACATGAGAGCACAATTACCACCTCTAGGCAGTAGATTTCTTGCTACCCTTTAAAGCTTATAAAACGGACGGGTCTAACTTACTGACAAACACTATCTTGACAGTGTCACTGAAAATTTAAAGAAACTGCAGAGAAAGCTAGCTAAGAAAAGCCATTAGAAGAGAGGATTTACTTAAACAAGAATAATCACATTTGCTATAGTAGATGTCTTAAGGATAGTAACAGTGTGTTTTTACTCTGGTCATGTTGTCTGAGGTGATGTGCATTACTGTATCATGACAATGTATTTCATTCTGTATACTGCAGAGACAAATGCGGTTCCTATTCCAAACATTTCACTAATGCTAAGATTTTAAAAGGAACTACACGAAAGTTATTGCTCATTTCTCACTGACAACAGGGCTTGGAGATTCTGCAGCTCTTTCTCACACCACCTGAATATTTTTCCTTCATAAAGGCAAGTAAATTTGTCATCCACTCTATTTGCATCGACATTATCTGAGTTCTCAAGAAAAACGTAATTAAATAAATAACTTTATTTCAATAAAAACAACAAGTTTGATGGCTACTCTTCTAGTAGCACTTTAATCCAATTAATTCATTGAGGAAATTGTATTTTGTATAAACTGGCTCTGAACACTGATACCAGTGCTGGTAAAATTAGTGCATCAAATAGTGTCAAGAAATGTTTCTAGATAAGGAAATATAATTGTTTGTAGTGTTAAAATGCATCCTGTGATGGTGTTGAATTGTGCCAACTAGCAGTCTCCCCAGAACTGTTGGGCATGGTATGGGAGTTAAGACAAGCCAGGTATCGTTC
Source organism: Aegotheles bennettii (assembly GCA_013398125.1). Lineage (NCBI taxonomy): Eukaryota > Metazoa > Chordata > Aves > Caprimulgiformes > Aegothelidae > Aegotheles > Aegotheles bennettii. Next base: position 42,800 of record VZRW01005204.1, read on the forward strand.
CCTGAATAAAATTTGCTTGTGACCATGTGGATTTGGAGAATAAGATAATTATAACACTAGTGGAAGGCACTGCATGCCAGCTACTCTCAGAATCAGTGAACAGCCCTGGCAGAGCTAGCATAGGAGTCCAGTCCTGGCCAGGATGGACAAAGAGGACAGGATGTACTCCCGCTTCTAGTCATGTGACCCAATGCCAGCATCACTCCGTGCTGCAGTTAGCCGAGTGGGAGAGTGTGGAAGAACTACTGCTTTTCTCATTGCCCCTTTTGCTGGTGAAACTGGGTTTGAATTTGATAAAGCACTGCTGGTACCTTCCCTGCATATTTGGCCGTATCTTCTGATCATATATTCTATTACATTATTTCCTGCTCTTTATTGTGAGCAAATTGTTTGGAATTTTCTTCCTCTTCATTCTCCTTTATTTTCTTGGAGATGCAACTTAATATGGGGCCAGTAAATAAGGATAAAAAGCCAGGGTATGGAGTGGAAACATCATGCAAAATTAAGTTCAAATTGATAATGGATTAAACAAGCATTTCATAGTGTATAGAGTTAACTTCATAGGTAAAATTGTAGGGACTCTGGAGATAAGGAAGACATTCAGGAAAGACTAAATTAATGTTTCCCAAGCTCCTGCAGATGGATGTGGGCCTCCTTGTCTTTAGATAAAGACTTGGGGAATAGATAAACAGTTGCAAGAGAAGACATAAAGAGTCTTCTCAGGGCCATAAATCTGCACAAACAAGGCCATGCAGATAATTGGGGAGCTGAGCAAACACTTTGGTGTCCTGAAATGACGTATGTCCATAAAAGGGTAAAGTGAGTAGGGGTGTTCCTCCCCAGATGACCACCAGTGACCACCAAGGACCATTCCTTAAATTCATAGCACATATGCAAGGCCTTATCTACTTTAATTACCATATGCAATAAGTTGCAGGAAAATGGGTGGGCATTTTGTGGAATTGTGATGAATATGTACCTAATTAAGATATATAAACTGTGAATTGTCTCTTCTCAATGATGTGCATGATAGGCAGATTCCCCCATTCACCTGGCACATAATGTTGGCTTTCTAACCTATCATTCTGGTTGGAGAGTTTATTTCCCAGATTTCAGTGACAAAATAAGGTAAATCCCAAGAAGCACCATATATTTATGTCAGTACAGCAATGATAAATACAGGCTGCATATCTACCCAAGAAGCATATTCCTCCCTCCAGTGGGCAGTTTCTGTATCTCTGTCATGTCTTGAAATACCACGTTACTTTCTAAGCGTAAACCATTATTTGTGGTCCTTCTGGAGCTACCAAACAGTACTTCAGTGTAACCAGAAGAGAAGGAACCTTGCCAGCACTAATTAATCACCCCAGTAGAAGTTGTTTTCAGAATATGACACTGCCTTTGTTAATAGCATTTAGGGAAGGCTGTCTGGAATTACTGTCACTATGTTAATTTTTGACAAATTACCCCAGGATCTTGGTCAGCCTACACTGACAGCTGGATGTTATTGAGAAGGCAATGACTAGCTCAAGTTTGCTTTAAAAACATCAGGTCCACCCACTGACACAAGGCAGGGGGATCTGTTAGTGACAGTAAAAGGAACAGAGCTGAGAAGTGAAGTCAGTACTAGCTACAACATTGATGATGTAGGCAAGATTGGTACTTAACAGTCACATGTTATAACTCTGACTGACACACCTGGAACAGTGCAGTTGACATGCTCAAATTCAGCATAGTCTGATGATTATGAATATTACAAATGTGAATATTATCTTCATAACAATAAATATCAGAGATTTTCTATTGGTATTTTTATTCAAATATCCAATCCACTATGTAACTTCTAAATATAAAATTCGTGTTATGCTAGTGTATGATCTCAGGTCAGATAAAATGTTGTACAACTTTCCCATTCACTCTTAAAACAGAGGATCTGATTCCATGCAGTTATTTGGTTATGATGTTCATAGAAGGAGTCTGTGTTGCAAATTTTATGTAAATAATGTTAATCAGATGAATAGATATGTGGAAAAAACCCCAAACAAATAGTCCAAAATATATAGTGTTTAAGTGCAAAGACAACATAGACAACACGGGGTGAAGGAACACTGTCTAAAGTTAAAGACTAGTAAGAAAATATCACTTTTATCGAAAACATCTAACCCTGATCACTTATCTCTCAGATAAATTAGTCTAAGAAGTTACATCACAGAATCACTGAAAATTGGTTTGATGTCTTGCTTCTGTTGATACTAATGGACAGATATTCCAGGACCTTGAAGTTTAATAAATTAAATCCTGAGTCAAAGAAGCCTTTAAAAATGTAAGGTGCTGCATTACCTGGAATTAGGGAAATAAACTGATGTTTTTATTTTCCTTCAGTATGATTGATTATGAATATGTTGGATTGAATGCCAGAAGCTGGGCAACCCTTCATTTAAATGGAGTTAGATGTAACTCCAAGCTTTGTCAGACATCCATGGCCTGTTCAACAAATTACTTCTCATTTTCTTCTTCATGTTTCCTTCCTTTAATTGCCAGTCTAAATGTATTCTTATATATAATTACTATAAACAGAGCAATTACCAATTATACAGTCAATTAATATCTACCATGTTTTGAAAAGGCCAGACAGAACCACCACCTTACATAATCAGTTATATTAAAACATTCCTCTTAATCAATTGTCCTCAAAATGTGGTGAATAAATCTCATGAAGCGAAAAAAAGGAGCACAGGTGTCGTTGGTGCAAGCAACCATTACAGGGAGGCAAGAAAAGGGGACTGAAGGGAAAAGGTTGATATCCTGCTATCCATTGCTGAGCATTTCATAGTCATGATAGTGTTATTCATTCTTGAAACTGAATTCTATAGGGCAAAGAAAGCTCTGGTACTCAGATTTTTATAAAGAGGAAGCTTTTTTGCTGTGGGTTTTTTTAAACTCTGAATATTTTTTTAACCAAATTCTGTATTACATCATGTCATCACTATAGTGATACACAGTTCCATTCTAAGTACCATGGTGTTCCCAACGTTGTCAGCTAAACCACCAAAGAGCAAAGTTATTTCAAATGTTCATTAAAGAGTCTAACACTGATGGTGTATAGCTATCCTACAGCCACAGAACTCTAGCATTGCTGAACTGAAGGTGATGGAATGAATAGATAACAAGGGACACGTCTTTGGGATCTATTTCGGCCTTCTAATGGTGCAAGAGTTCCTTTCTTTTTCTCTCATTTATACTAAAATAATTAGGAAGAAGTTCCCTGAATCCTCCTTGGTTACAGTGATGCATGGCTCATTTAAGCAGAGTCAAGCCTACCTTTTTGTATATTTGCATGCATACAGAGACTTAATGCAACAAACACTGGAAATATCTGTGTGTATAAATGTAAATATGCATGTACAGACACATAAGTGTATATATATATCAAATGTATCTTGGAGTATAACACCAAGAAATTTTGTCTAGAGGAGTCTGCACATGTAAAAAGACTGTGTGCCCATACAGACTCTGCAATAAAAATACAATTAAAATTTTATTAATATTTCCATCTTAGGTATAACTGAAGTGATAAAGCACTGAATTTGATCTGAGTCATAAACCCAGGAAAACAGCCTTTCCACTGCTGTGGAAAACTCCCTTTTGAAATCAGAAACACCAAGATGCCCATTAAGAAAAGAATGAATGTCAGTGCACAAAAGTAAATTGCTCTCCATGCTTCAGCATCCTTCTGTAATGGAGGAGCAGGTTATACGCTTTCTGTCAACTACCTTGTTAAGAAAGGAATTGTCTGTGTTTGTGAAACAAATGCCTCCCTTCCTCCATCGTTGTTCCTGATTACGAAAGAATCATTAGTACTTGAATACAGGCAGGCAGAATCAGCCCATCTATTTCTCCTTTACTAGAGATTCTTGGAACTACCAAAGAATCAAAAAATATCTTTCAAAAAATTAACAAAGTAAGTGTAAATAACATTTGCACTCTGAGAACTGTCAGTGCTTTAGGTCTCCTCGTTGCTCTTACCTTCTGTTTTTCAGAGAACATATTTTCTCACTTTTGCTATCAGTTGTGAGCAACAAACTAAGGACAGAGAAGGAGCTGCTCAAAAGATAAATGTTGTTTGTCATAGTTATTGACAAGCAAGAAAAGTCAAAACTTAGATCTCACTGAATGTCTGGGTGACACAACTCATGTGCACTGGGCACAGAGAACACAGAATAATTAATTCCTCCTTGTTGGATTTGCCCTCCAGCTGCAGTCAGCTCTGCCTTTCCACCAACATGCTTATTCTGGCTGAGCGAGATCCAGGCTGTTCTCAAGGGCAAAGTCACCTGTTTTCAAATAGGTCCCTATACTCTGAAGGCAGGATTGAGGAGCCCCCTAAGTCCTGGAGCCATTCCTAGAGACCGGGGAAGTGGTCCTGAATAGCCAGTCTGTGTTGGATTTACTTTGGTGTTGAAATCCACATGAACCATATTGACAGCATATTGAGCCAGCAATGTGCCCTNTCTTGCTCATCATGAATCATATCAGATTAATAGCTCTGTTCAAAAAGTTAAAGATTATTTATCTCCTCTGCTGTCATCCTCACCTCGTCCCTTCTAATGTAGCTCTGCATACTGTCACAAGAATATGGAACACATATTAAGATAATGTCAACCAAGAAGAAGCAGAAAAGAAAGCAAACAAACTTGCTTTCTACTGCAATGAATTTCGCATATTTGCATAGTTTGTTACTGTGTCTCATTAGGGAACTGATAACATCTTGCAGAGGAATGGCATTTTCTCCAAATGAGCCAAATGGATGGCTACCCACTGCTGGAAACTATCTGAAAACAACATATAGGATTTTATTAACAACCTGTTGATGGCCCCCTTGATCAGGAAGCAGAGTTCAGAGAAGAGTGTCCAGATGGTAAAAAGGATAAAACAGGCTATTCAACCTGCTTGGAAGGCATCGAAAGCATTACTTCTAAATGAAAGAAATTTGCTCACTTGATCAAGATGACATTGGAAGAGTTTATTTGTTGTTGTCTGTTTCAGGGGACACATGTGAAGTGGAAAGCATCAGGTAATGAAGAAACTGGAACAAATTGCTTTCCTTTTCAGCACATGTGCTGGTGTCAGCCCGAGACAATGAAACAAGCAGATTCTGATGAAGAAAGCAAAAGTGTTGATCCTAATTAGAACAGACAAAAGCATTTTTCATCCTGCATCCCTGGTTTAAAGGTTGACTCTTGGCAGGCATGTGATAGCTCAGTGCTTTAATGGCACCAGTTACCAGGGCATCCATCACATGAGGGTGGTGCAGCAGGTTCAGAACCAGACTTCATGCCTGGAACTGAAATGCCTGCCAGAAGCAGATAGGTCGTTCTCTTCAAATGATGACAGAATGATTGCCTCCCAATGGAGGGCTAGAATCTGCTGGCAGACATTTCGGGGATTCTGCAGCTATTGCCTATCTGCCAGGTTATTGCTGAACTTAAGGAGACCTTAACAGGTTACCCAGGAGTCTTCAGCATGACAGTAAACCCAGAAAGCAAGTAATTTTGGAATTTGGATCAAAGGCTAAAACTTAACACTAGAAGCCCAAAATATAAATGACAAAATCCAAATGTACAAATGTTTTTCTAGGCATTTTTAAAAGATTTTTCAAGAATCAAGCATAAGATATCCTTAAGAAATAATGTAAATTGTATATGTGAAGCAACCCTTTTTATTTTATTTGCTCTTGGAGTGCCTAACATTACTTATCACTGGCCTTATATCACTGGTTTTAAAGTGGTATAAGGGACAAATGCAAAAGAAGTTCAAAATGAGAGAATATTCATAAAAAATTTAGTTGAATGACTGCCCAGTGGCATTGGGATGACTCCAAATGTAAATGTTCTTTCTCACATTTTGCTTGTTTAAGGTCAGGGATATTCTGTTGATTAGTTTAGATCAAATAATTTTTGTCATATTGGCTACACTGAAGCACACAACGGTGACAGATTTTATGTGTGGAGTTGTTTCACAAGGGAAACTGGTGAGGCAGTCCTGTTGTGCAGATGAGTACTATAAAAAGTTGCTTTTGCAAGTGTAAATTTGGTAGTGGATCTTGTCTTCACAATTTGACATCAAATGGAAGATAATGCATCCTGATATCCAGGGTTAATACCTTCACATTTTTTAGGACAGTTTATAAAATGGAAAATAAGACCAGATACAGAATCAAAAGATAAACAATAGAATCATTTGGGTTGGAAGGATCATCTAGTCTAACTCACAAACAAATGAAAAGATAGTTTTCTCCTCTTTTCTGTATCAGAGCCTTACACTGTAAACAGAGCATGGTTTTGATCTGACCAGGAAAGAGTTTTACTGTTGCCTGATAGCTGTTTGTGGGGCTGATCCCAATTTACCACTCTGGTGTCTCGTATACCTCTGCTCGTAATCACAGCTGCATATTTGTGATTTCCCTTTCTGGAAGTTTGAGGGAATTGTCCTTTTCCTGCTCTTCCCTGAATTCAAAGGTATGAAAAGGGAAGAGAAGAGTTTGAAATTCAACCCCAGAAAAGTTATGTCATGACTCTGATAGAGTAGGAAGTTTTCACTCCCAGGGGATGGGGGAGGATGGCTTCAAACATTTAATGCTGTGTTCCTGAGTGTGTGTCTGCAGTTGTTTCTGTGACAAAACAACTTTAAATCTAAGCAAGGTCAGATACTGTCATTTGTACAGAAAGCAGACTGGACCTATGTGTAAATGTAGGCATAAGCCAATAGATCTTGTAATGTTCTCATCTTCATTTGCATTCCGAACTAGATTGTGAAGAAGAACATCTTCATTATTGGGAGGTCATAGAGCCTTAAGGTTTAAATAATAGGATGATGTAACTGATCTTTTGGAGATGATGTTTAAACTGAATGACAATGACTTCTAGGAGGAGAAAGAGCTTAAAGAGTTGAAGTTGTCCACTGGGGAAACAAACAGATTAGGGCAATACACTCAAATCAGAGAGAAGTTTGCAAATTAAAATTTGTGTCTCTTTCAGTTTCTCTGTATATACCTGTGTAAAAAGCAACGTGAGTAAATGTAATCTCAGAGTTACCTGATATAAATTATCTAAGCTTCATTGATTTCTGTAAGACTATATAAGTGTATTATAAAGGGGGACGTTAGCTGGAGGTTTATTTTCATAGCCTGTGACAGTCCATCCTACACTCCTACAGCAATTCTTCTGAACTAAATTGCTGGGTAATACACATTTCAAGATATCAGTAGAGAACTGTTTTGAAAAGTTCAGTCAGCACCTAGCAAAAAACTAGAACTGAATGTGAGAAACAAAGTCAAGTATTTTGCCAACCAGAACTTTACAAAGTGAGGAAAATGACAGAAATTTCAATATTTTGAAATATTGAATTGCACACAGCTTCATTTCCAAGTTTGTTCTGAACTATCCAGTGTAGACAGAAGTGAATATGTTTTATGGCTTCCATACAGAGTATTGCTAAGTTTTCATCTTTTATTGCTGATTCATAGCAATATCAGCTCCCCTATTTTAGGTAATATTTCAAAGTGTTTCTGTTTGAGTAGTACGTTTGTAGGCTGTTGTGTTTATTTTCCAAGGTGTTCTTGTATGTGATTAATCAAGACAATTTTTATTAACCTCATTTGCTAGAAAAATAAAATAAAATTTAAGAAAATCCCACATCATGTTATCATACAAAATTAAGTGAAATTCATCTTGGATCATAACACAGAATTCTTGGTGCAAATTGTCACAAATACGTAGTTCAAAGTTTCAAGTCCGAGCTGTATGGTGCATGACTCCAGCTCAAACATAATTCACAGGAGCCAGGTGGTACCTCTGAAATGTAACATGCTGTTACCAAGATCTTTGTGGGACACTTTTAGCTTAAGAGCATTTTTGAACAGAATTCCTCCGTTCCCTGTTTCTTTATTTGGATACACAGACAAAGGAGGAACGAGAAGAGGCAATACTCAGCTTCATTCATTGGATGTGAGGGCAATCTGGCTGCGACATCTGTCACCCCATTGATCGCCAGGGTTGATTCGGCTGATCTGGCTGGCTAGGTGGGTGTCCCCTTCCTCCCTCACCGCTCCATGTGCGTCCCTCCCGAAGCTGCGCGCTCGGTCGAAGAGGACGACCTTCCCCGATAGAGACGTACCGTTCATCGGTCAAGGGTATACGGTAGCTGCGCTCCCCTGCTAGAACCTCCAAACAAGATCAAGGTCCATTTGTAGGAGAACGTAGGGTAGTCAAGCTTCCAAGACTGCAGACACATCCAAGTGAGGCACTGCATGGGGCAGTCTGCCATTGTTATTTTTTTGACCTGGATGAGGGTACAGAATGTATCCTCAGCAAGTTTGCTGATGACACTCAGCTGGGAGGAGTGGCTGACACACCAGAAGGTTGTGCTGCCATTCAAAGAGACCTTGATAGGCTGGAGAGTTGGGCGGGGAGAAACTTAATGAAATTCAACAAGGGCAAGTGCAGAGTTTGGCATCTGGGGAAGAACAACCCCATGCACCAGTACAGGCTGGGGGCTGACCTGCTGGAGAGCAGTGTAGGAGAAAGGGACCTGGGGGTCCTGGTGGACAGGAGGATGACCATGAGCCAGCAATGTGCCCTTGTGGCCAAGAAGGCAAATGGCATCCTGGGGTGCATTAGAAGGGGGGTGGTTAGTAGGTCGAGAGAGGTTCTCCTCCCCCTCTATTCTGCCCTGGTGAGGCCACATCTGGAGTATTGTGTCCAGTTCTGGGC
>VZRW01005204.1:51980-81767 GCA_013398125.1 Aegotheles bennettii
TCTAGGTGACCCTGCTCTGGCAGGGGGGTTGGACTAGATGATCCTTCGAGGTCCCTTCCAACCCTAGAATTCTGTGATTCTGTGATTCTGTGATTCATTTATATCCCTTTCTGAGTTCCTGCTCTCCCCTCCATTTCTGATAATTGTTTTCCAGGCTGACACTGCAACAGTGTTGAAGCCTGGGGACTTCATTCCAAATCTGACCAGGAAAATTAATTTCTATCCTCAAAAAATATCAGTATTTGGAATAAGAAATCAAAATTTTTATTTTATTTTATTTATTTTATTTTATTTTTTTTTCCCCAGAACTAAAAGCCTTTAAGAAATTCTTCTTGGAGGGGGAAAATGGAGGTTTTTGTAGCTTGTCAACTTCCTGCCAACTGAACACTCCTGTCAGTTTCACCTCCTGACCTCTGTCAATTCCATTTTCTGCCAGAAGGCAGCAAGTGACTCCAATGAGATTCTCCCAGGCAGGAAGCCAGAGCCAGATGCTGGTCACCTGCTTTCTCTCCCTCTCCAATTTTCAGAATCCCCACCTGTACCAAGCCTACTTCCAGTTCCCTGATTCATCATATGAAGAGTCTTTGGCAGTCTTGTTTTCTTTTTTTGCCTTTTTTTTTTTTTTTAGGTAGATAATAGAAATGGCAACCATAATCACAATTTTTCAACAGAAATTCTTAAGGATTTTTTTTTTTTTCTCTATAGAGAATTTAGATTTTTTTTTTTCTGAATGGATTGCGCTCTGCTCAAAAATCATTCTGCCATAAAATTGACTATCATCAACTCTGTTTCTTTCTTCCTCCTCTAATATCTAAAAAGGGGCTTAGTTGACTCCAGAATATGCAGGAATGTTACTTCCTAATGTAATCAGAATGGCTGCTTGTGTTGGAAATGAGATGAAAGCACTTGAATCATTTTCCTTTTGAAATGGCAGTCTAATTAACATATAGATCAGCTGGCTAACACTTCCATGAAACACGTACGGTACTTGTTATTAAAATACAAGCACTCTTTGAACTTCAGCAGTCACTTGAAAATTTTTAATCTTCCGATTCTGCCTTTGTTTGTAATAGTTTAGATAAGAAATTGGACAGCCAGCATGCTAAACCTAAGCAATCATTTGGACACTCTTAATGTTGTGGTTGTGCTTCTATTTGTTTAACAGCATATATTATGCATAAGGAATCCCAGTTCAAGGATTTATCTAAATTAAATGTGTTATAGCAGATGACGGCAAGAGGATTTCTTTCAAAATTAGCTTATGTCTTTTTAGGCAGAGTGAATTATCCCCAGGTCCCATGAAATCATCTACAATAGCTTTTGCTGGCTCTTGGCAGCAATGGTACCTTCTGCTGAGAAGAGCCAGTCAACTGGAATATGCTTTTGTTGCTGGACCTGAAAACTGCACGACATTGGAGCATGATGCATGAAAACCAGGGAAAAATCCTGAGGTTGGTGTTACTGCTAACAGACCTGCACATTCTGGATATAAGAGATAGGGTGAGTTTAGTGCTTGATTCATGGTGATGGAGAAGAAATGAGCAAAAAATGGTTTAAGCCTTACTACACAATACATAAGACAAAAATGGGTCTTGATTTCAATGCATTAAACAGTCTTTTTGTTTAATGAAAAGTGCCCTGGTATAAAATTATCTTCTTTGCTCAATATTAATGAAGATTGTTCAATTTACTCCAACATAAGCATGGACAACAGATGGTTGCAAAACTGAATGATTGGTTTATTGAAGTTCACTTGCTCTATGTATTGTGATATGGTCTGTGGATAAAAAAATGTGGGTTGATTTTATGTTTGGTTGGTTTGGCGTTGGGGGTATTTTTTGCATCTGGTTTCAGCAATTCCAATGAGCGAATCACAATGGTTAATGGAAAAAAATATTTGGGTCTTTTTTTTATTATTTTTTTAGATATGAAAAAATTTACTAAAGTTAACTATGGAGAGTTCCAGTGGACGTATTTCAGAGCTCACCAGATAGGCAAAGAATTTAATGATGTGTTTAATTTGAACTCTCTGGGATTTAGATATCTGATAATATTGCTAAATCATGCCCTTTAGAAGATTTTTTCTTTCTCTAAAAAAACAAATTTGGTCTTGATTTTCAAGCAGAATCCTTACCTCTGGAAACAGTTTTAATCATAGTTTTCCACAGACTAACAATCACAAGAGAAAATGTTGAACAAATGGCAGGTGCAAGACTAGAAGGACAGTTCATTTCACATGTCAGACTGGAGCCTTATTTTGAAACTACAACTTTTCAAATGATGAAAAAACTTCTAAAAACCTTAGCAAGGGTTAAAATTCAGTCCAGGTTTTTAGATCTTGCTTTTCCAGATAAACACAAAAAGACCACTAAAAATATCCTTGCTGAATTTAATCACTTTTCAATGTCAAAACTTATTTAGGTTTTGACACTGAAAAGAGATTAAATTAAACAACAATCATTTGTCTCTCACTTCTGCTAGTCTGCTAGGAGGTGTTCCAAAAGAATAGCCAATATACAACAGATAGACACTAAATATATCCTGGCTATCTGGCTCTCTTTTCCCCTTAGGTTCATTCATCCTCACTGCCTTTACATTGCTGGCAGCATGAGGACCAGCTGAAAGGTTGAGTGCACAATTACTGCTTTCCACTTTTCCCTCTGCAAATGCAGAAATCACATTGCAATTCAAATGGTTAAGACATTCTCCATCAAGTAAAATTGAAGATGGGAAAAACTCCTAGATGCCTCTTTTGTTCCAGCACAAATATGGAGAACACCATATATTTTATAGATATATTCCAGTAATCACTTGAATTAATCAAGTCCAAAGATTCACTCATTTGTATGGGAATGGTGTACCCATTTTTCCTGAATATATCTTCACTACATTTGATTCCTTCTCACGCTATCTTTTGTCTGGTCTGCCCATGTTAGAGGACAGATTCATTCTCTTAAAATTAGATTGCAAGTTTCAAGCTCATAAGAGAATCTAAAACCAAATCTATAAGAGCCAAACTCTAAAAGACCATCTACCTTCTGCCATTGACAGGGAAAAAACCATCCATGACAAACATCCTTCCTAAATACAGAACTTTTATTTACATTCCCTATGCACTGTCTTTCATCAAAAAAGAGTTTGAACCAAAGAACAAATCGAAGAACTACAGTTAAGTTCCTGTTTTAAATCTCCATCTGATGGTTGTGAATATCACTGTTAAAAATGCCATCTGGAGATCAAAAAAGACACCTGACAATTAAAACCAGATGGCATTGTACCAGCTTAATGTGGCATGGTACTTGCAGTTGAAGAAGAGTGCATTGCTGTAATTAAATACTAAATAAGGTTGATCTGGTTTTAACTGATTGGTAAAGAACTGCATTAGTGAAAATAATGCCAGATGAATTGTGATATTAGATAAGGTTTATCTTAAGCAGGCCATGAAATATTTTAGGCTGGAAACTGGAGGTAGGTTCCAACAATCTGAAAAAAAAGATTTGGAATAGAATTTCTATGGGAATTATGGGCAATCTTGAAGAATTTATGAGTATGAATAGATGATGTGGTTTCTTCAGTTGACAGGGAGTCTATTCAACAACCCATGAAATAAATCTTTGATGCAGGCTCCTCTGATAACAGCTGAATCATCTATATTCACTAGGTTTTGATTTCATCTTTGGCTGATCATTTATTATCGTTGGAATGAAGGATTAGTCTGGATCAGCATATCTTCTGGTTGTATTTTAATTTATGAAAGACATGGTATGCTTTGTGTGTGTATAACTTGCAAATGAAGTATAAATACATCACTTCCATTAATTACTCTGCATTATTTTATTAGCAGCATTCTGTGAAGCCATTGAAGACCAAAATGCTATCTCAGACAACACAGTGACCTATTTGTGTGGAATTTAAGCACTTGCGTAAAGAATACCAGTCATATAATACAGTAAGAATGATAGCAAACATACTGATTAAACAGTACCTTCCTTCTCAACTTCATATCTTCGTTTCTAGTAAATCTTTCTAGCCAGTGGGAAGGTAAAGATTATCTTGATCAAATGTTCAGTGGTGCTCTGAGAAGCTCCTTTCCTTTCCACCCTCAGACAGGGGTTATAACTAAATCCCTGAGTGTTAAGTGATAGTTCACAGAATATGTTAGCAAGCTGCAGTGAATTGAGCTCTAGCAGTCTGACACTTAACACTCGATGCCTTTGTTTTACAAGATTGTTACTGCATGAGATGCTTAAGTACTGAGTAGTTCCAAGTGAATTAAATCAGGAGGTGAGAGGGATCATAGTTTAACTGAAGCACTTCTTATGTGCCTTACCTTCAGAACACCACATTTTTGGATATTCATGACTGTGCTTCTTGAGGCTGACAATTTAAGAAAAAAACTTTAACCTGGAAGGGTTAACAAATGGACCTCAAATGGATTGAAGAAAAAAAAAAGAGAGAGGGAGAGAAAGAAATCTGTTTTAGCAGAAGGTGCCTTTGTGATACCAAATAATCTGCCTATCCTGAGTGTCATAAATCACTCTGAAAAAAGTAATTGTGGCAAAAATGCATGGCTTAGATGGTCCTAGCAGAAGAGGCTACATAGTACATTTACAGTTGATACTGCTCATAAGTTTTTTTTCATCTGATTTATTTTCTACATGTCTGCATTTGTTCCTTCGTGTTCATACTTAATAGATGGTAGTCAGTGAGAAAACTATTCATGATCCTTGTACTTTAAATAAAGGAGAGAAATTTGATATAAAGACCAATTCAGTTTTCTCTCCCCCAACCTTTTTTTCCATAAAAATAATCTTTCTAAATGATCAGTCTGTATTTCACAATTTGTATCAGATAAAAACTTTTCATGACTTTAATTTGTATCTAAAGATGACTGCATTTCAAAGTATGTTGAACTGTAAATAGCAATAAGAGTAGGTTTAGCTGCAGCAGCTGACCTTAATCCCAGTATTTGTATTATTCTTTGTTCAGGGCACTATCGTAGTAACAGGGTGGGCTAATTAGGGTATGAAACCACTTCTCAGCTTTCATGAAAACCAACTAATCCTGTTTGTTGATTGCATTATGAACATGGATGTAGGGTGTGAAGGCTGAGAAAAGAGCATGTTTCGTTTAACCAACACAGAGACCATTTTTTTAAAAAAGTGAAGGAGGTTGCTTAAATATTCTTTCTTTTTAGCTACCTTCAGTATAAACTTCCTGTACTGATGTATCAAAACCCATGGTATCTCCTGCTGATATTCTTTTATGCAGTGTGCACGATCAAATACAGGGTAGAACCAAGCTTTAAAACCACTACTACTACTGTACCACTAGATGATCAGATCAACTTGGTTTTTTTGTTCAATTTTTTTCTACATCTGACCAAATATTCAGCTGGAGGTAGGGGATACTTTTAATATTCATCTACCCAAAATCTAAACTTATTAACAGAACACTAGTGGTGCATGTCTTGCTGATATCCACCAAGCATTCTGCAGTGCAGCTTTCATTTTTCTTCTCTTAAGCCAATACTCCTCGTCAAAATGGTAAATTATGACTTCAGTAGGGAGAATCAGTCCCAATTACATATATCTGTGAGCTCCTGTGATACTCTCTGCCTAGTCTGACTTTCAGACTGTATCGTGCTACCTGTTCTCAACAATAATGCTCAGATTCTGATCTGTCGGATACTTACGAATATCCAGAACAAGTGGAAGGCAACAAGTGGAAGCTGATGCTGAATTTTGTCACCTTCTACTTTTTATTTTGTCTCCAATATTTTTTGAGGTGATTGACACCTTTAATTCTTCTGCCAAAATCTCTCAAACTACTGTACATGTTACATATTGGAATGAGCAGACATCTTATTGACCCTGGATGCCCTCATTTATCCACAATAGGATTAATACTACAGTTATGCATGCATACATATTAAATGTTCTAAATATACGTGTGCACATAGACATATACAGCAGATTTTTAAAGTTATCTACCCACAAAATATTATTCTGCCACCTCTGAACTTAAACCATTTCCAGTCTGAATCTCCACACATGCTTACTTTTTTATTTCTTCCATTTGAATTCTTTTATTCCTTGTTTTTCTATACACCTTTCATGATCTTCCTCTGTAGGTGTTTGACATTCTGGTTGATCTCTCTATCCTTTCTTTCCCTCTGGCTATTTACTGTCTGCTCCTTTTCACACACTCTTCTTTTGAGTGTAACATGAGCACATTTGTGTTTGACTTGAAGTCAAGCTCTGTTTATACATTTGAAATAAAGTAAAACAATCACGCACAAGCCTCAAAATAATAAACTTGTATCTCTGGTTAGTTATTACTTATTCATATTACTGAACAAGACTTGAATTTGACCTAAATGTTTTACGCTGACACTGTCTTAATATAAGTAGTCTTTGGCTGGTACAAAGAAAAATAAAGGATTGTTAAATGAGCTGGTTGAGATTTAGTTGTGAGTGTTTCTTGAAACAGAGTAGAAATAATTTCTCTGTAGAGAAGAGGGTTAAGGACCACTTTAAAAAATATCTAATTCTTCCATCAGTCTGGTATTTTTGTGCATGGTTTCTTATCTTCTTGCCAGTGATGCCTGAGTTCATGTGTGAAGGGCAGGATAAACTGGGGAAGCAGGCTTTCCAGCTAAGGTATGATAAATGACTTAGGCATATAGATGATATCAGTGGTACCATAAACCAAAAGTGGTCTAAGGAAGCCTTTATGTTATGGAGTTCTCTAAAAGTTTGGCAAATGAACACAATATTGCAGCCAGTCATTCACTTGGGTCCTGTACATGCTTTTGATCAAGCAGCGAATGTCACTCTTGGGGGTGAAAATGTTACAAATCATAATACGGGAGGAAATCATCTTTCCCAGGCTTCTATTGTTCTCATATTCATGAGTATCAGCATCATTCTTTCTTTTACTTTAAAGGAGGCAGTGGTTTTATACATATAGCTTTATAATTGTTCATTGTAGGTTTAAATTTCAGAAACACAAAGAAGACAAAGGAATATAAAGACATATAAAGAGGTTAAGCTTTCGTTACTAGTCATGTATAAGCATCCTCTATTATTTGCCTATATATATTACTTCAAAGGAAACCTTATACCAATTCAGTCATACAATTTTATTATCCATTATCCTATTCTCAAAGCTTCATATGCTCATGCTTAATTAATTTCTCTTGACTTAAGTATTTTAAGTACAGAAGACAGTTACTTAGTCTCTTTATCTAGACTTGTATTCCTCTCTTTCACCTCACCTAGATTTCTCCTGTGTACTCACAGACTTACCTGAAAGGAGGGCATAACTGAAATCAACAATACTATTAAGTTGAACTGCTTCTCATCATAGTGATGTTCCTCAGAGATTCCCCATAAAAATCTACCCCAACAATTAGGTTATATTTCTTTTACTCTATTTTCCAAAGCTTTAGTTGGTATTGATAGATTTGTTTCTCCTACGTGATGCCATTCTGACAAAGGACTCATAACACAACATCCTGCAGTCTCAGGAACTCCACACTACTGCAGTAGTTTTGATATTGATGGCCATTCCCCTGTTGTAGAAATTCCCATGACCATACTCCAGATATCCTCCAATTCACTCTTGATATATTCACATCGGAGCTCATGCTGCCTTGAAACTATAGGATATGATAACTATGGATAATTTAAAAAACCACCCCTAACAATCATCTAATAACATGGTTTAGGAATTCACCTTATTTTCTGACATGGACTTTGACACTGAACTGTCATTGAAACTCCCAGTAGGACCCAGACTCCCATTAAATAATGTTCACGGTGCAAATTAGGGAAATAACTGAAGCGTGCATAAACACTTCTGCCCTCAGCTGAGGTAGTTAGGATGCCATATTAAGCACAGATTAAGTACATACTCAAGCAGCTAATCAGTGTTGAAATCCAGGCTGCAATCTCCTCACTGCTATCGTCATCTAAGTAGGTGCCTGGGAGACTGGGCCAGGCAAGTTTTTATGTTGTTGTCATACCTTTTAGGTACACTTGACCAGTCAATTCACTAGCAATAGTAGAAGAGCTATGACTGGTCCAAATCCTTTCTCAGACCCAGTGGAGCAGAGACCAGCAACTCCCTCAGTTTTGCAACATGATCAAGAAAGGAACTGACAGTTGGAGGAAAAATGTGTTTGCCTGACTGAGAGATCATACTGTGGACAGAGCTGAAAAACAGATGGGAGCTTCTCTGACCTTGCCTGCTCCAGATTTATTACTGGACATATTTAATTAAAGGCACATCAAATTAAGTCATTTTGTTATATGGGAAAATGTTGGAGTCCCTCAGGTGCAATTCCTGTTGGAAGAAACATGGCAAGGATAAGATTCTTCATTGCAGCAACAGAAATCAACTGCAAAAATAGCGTTGAGGCTATCCTACCTGGGAATTGTAGAGGCTTGAGATAAGCAAGTGCATTGGTTTGTGCTTGTTTATTTCTCCAGTCAGCAAGAAGACAGAGCAACTTACAGTAGGTGTGAAACACCCACTCGAGACAAGTTGTGTTCATGTCATTCCTCTATTTCTCCATTTCCCTTGTAACCGTGTTTCTCTTGTATCAACCTTTTTTCCAGCTAGGTCTGCCCTCTCTGGGACTTGTTGAAACTCAGAAAAATTAAAAGCCACATATGATGAAGTTTTTGTAAATTGGGAGATAAAGAGAACGAGATAATAAGAAATAAAACCTCCATAATACCACCTTACAACAAATGCTCTACAATGAACAATGAATCAAGAACACCAATTACTCTTGAGGTGTTAAAGTGAATTTTAATTCAATTTTTGGATATGAAGAACTATTAATTTAATGCAAAACTGAAAATTTGTGAAAGGCTACTATTAATGGGTGCTAATAGTAGAATTTACCATGTCTAAATTTCCCTTTAAATTATTCTTAAAGAGATGCAGTCGTTATGGTTAAATCTATGTATGTATATTTGCTTGTACACACACGCAGAATATGAACATATACTGCACAGGCATACATATATGTATGTGTATATGCTTGCTTGGTTTTCCAGAAGTTATTACATATAAAGGCCTTAGAATTTCCTGTTCAAATACTCCTCTGGGCAGCCTACAGTCAAAAACATGAAAATGGTTTAAAACAGTACCAGTTCCTTTGCTATGAAGAATTACTAATAGGAAATAAATATGTGGACTCTAAGCCACAGCTGACAGACAAATAACTGTTGAGTAATGTTAGAGTAAGCTAATCACTTCATATATGTTAAAGATGTCTCTGTCTTTCCCAATACAAACAAAAAACCCACAAAAGCATAAACAGTAGGAGCTACAAATTACATGCAGAAATGAGATTGCCTATGATAAAACTGTAAGCAAAGCAAAGAGAAATCCACTGTTGCAATTTCCTAACTGATCATCCTGAGCATCAGGAAATCAGAAGTAATCTTGGTTTTTAACAAATGCAGTTCCTACTCTAATTGCAGCTTCTTCACCTAATGAAATGTTAATGTCAATAACGCGGGGATGATGAGCCCACATAAAGTTCTAATGATACCTTCAATAAACCTTATACTTACATTGATAAATATGCCTTGGGTTTTTTGATATCTGAAATGGTCTTAAATTATCAAAGAAGCTCACTGAATACATTAACATGAGACTACAGAGATTATTAATATTAAACATGAAATCTCTCTGAAGATGACATTAAGGATCTGATGTGAACTGACGGAAGCAAATGAATTTCAAGTTAAACTTGCTACCTTGTCCTTAATTCACTTTGGGGTGTCTACAAGTGGTGTTGGAATTGATGTAAAGTGGCATGAATGTTTAGGATGACCATTTGTGTATTGGCAGAGGGCAGTGTCTTTGGGCTGTTCTCATAGTCACGTAGAGGATTGCTCTGTTTCCCACAGATTTAATTCAGACCTTTAAATGTTATGTTATGAAGTTTCAAATAATTTCTTAAAGGTCAGTCCAAGCAATTAAAATACAGTGCTTCAACTGCTTGGGTTTAGGTTTTTTTTGTTTGGTTTGGGTTTTTTCCTGTTTTTTTTTTTTATTTTTTATTTTAGTTATATTCACCTAGCTTTTAATTTTTCATTCAATTTTCCAGGTTTGGCTATATTCACATTTTAAGCTCCTATCTTTAATTGGAAACAATATTCTTCTCTTCTTCTTTCCCCCAGAAAATTGATTTCTAAGTCTGCTGGTTTTAATTACTCAATTAAACATTTGAACATTTGTCTTTCAATAACTGTCTTCCCATTTCTCAATTTGATCTGGAGAACATGAATAAATGTCCTGAAGCTGACATTAACAACAGATGCAGGATTGTCCTTAAAACTCCCCTGTACATAGAATGCTTAAGAGGCAGATCAACATATATTTTCTTCAGCATTGGAACTGGTTTATGACATGTTCCCAGGCCCTTCTTTCTGAATTGGCCAACACTTCCTTTTAGTGATGTGATACAACTGTTTGCCTTATCCGGTGAACTATAGCACTTTACTGAACTCAGGAACTTCCCAAGTAGCTTCTCCTTTTCCATAATGGAGGCTATTTTGATGATGCAGTGGGTAGTGTCCTCCTGCAGCAGTTACTTCAGCACAGGGTGAGAAGAAAGGAGCTGGGTTGTGGAGGAGCCAAAACTCTTCCATAGAAACTCACCAGGCACCACTTAGGTGCAAAAGCAAGTCTTTCAGGTCATGGAGCTGTGAATTTAAGAAAGTACAGGAACTTGAGAATGGACACACACCCTGTCAACTGCTAGCATGATAATATAATAGCCTCCCTCTATAAAGCAGTCCAGCAGATTTAAATTAAATTAGAAAAATCACCTCAGGAGAGGAAGAGAAAAGAGGAGGGGAACTACTGAGTGCCAGATTCCAGTCTGATGCAAATTAAAAGACTTAACGTGATAAATCCCTAAGCAAATGGGCTTTTATAATGAAACTATCAACATTCCCTACATTTCAACAGTGCTGCCAAGCCCTGCCATATGAAAGCATAAAAGCGATCATCTGCTGTGTTTGGTCTAGGTTCAGCTCCCTCCTCCTTGATTCATGGACCACATACAAACCATTTTGGAGACCTACTGACATCCGTAATTAGACCCTCCCTTGCAAGAACACACTGACAGATACCTCAGGCATTTCCAAGTCATTCTGTTCAGATTTACGCACCCTCTGTCCTGAAAAAGCCTCAGTCCAACCTTCCCTCAACCTACCCAGAAGGCAGAGCATCTCTGGAGTTTCAGTCAAACAAGCTGGGAGCTAAAAGAAATTTCTCAAATCAGGTAAAATGCAGCTACCAGCAGAATTTAAAAAAAAAATAAAATCTCAGACTTCATCAGTGGCTTCCAGGAACCTAAAACACCATGGAAGTGAATTAGGGTCACACTTAAAAGCATTAAAAATGTAAATCTCAAAGTTTAAACAAGGCAAAGTATTACAGAAAACATGACTTTTAGAGCACCTCCATCTTCACAGTGAAACTCTCATATTAGTAATTTTTAATAAATCCTTGAATCAAGTTCTCTTCACAGCATGCTACGCTGTCTATGTCAAGAACAAAGGCTCAGAAGTCATAAGTAATGGGAATACCTGTTTCAGTTTCTGGGGATCCCTGCTCAGTCAGGCATATCTCCATTTCTCCTTCTATATGCTGAGAATAGTAGTCAGCCTTGCCTGATGACAACTAATCCGTGTTAGCAGGAGCATACCAAGGAATGGATGCTAGGTGCTATGGTTACCACAGGTGAAATGATGGCTGACAGGATTATGTAATTGCTAGTAAAAAATAATGGGAAAAGCATATGGATACTCATAATCATCTCACATGACTGTTTAGTTGCCTAAACCAACTACTCACCCATGTGCCCTTCCCACATATGTCACCTCCCAGTGAAAACAATAAGGCCTACTTATTGATCTTGCACAAAGCTCTCTTGCACAAAGCTAGACACTCCAGCGGAGGACCTGTTCTAAGCCCAAGTCTTTCTGGATTCAGGCATCAAATGGTCTGTCCGCCTTACCAGAGGTGATAAGGTCCACGTGCATACTTGTACCATGAGCACACTGAGAACTCACTGCACAAGCAAGAGTGCAGGGTGCAGTTTCAATCCTTTTGTATCTCCAAATGGAGGGATAGCTTTATAGAATCATGGAACAGTTTGGGTTGGAAGGGACCTTAAAGATAATCTAGTTCCAACCTCTTTGCCATGGGCAGACACACATCCCACTAGACCAGGTTTCTCCAAACACCATCCAACCTGGCCTGAACACTTTCAGGGAGGGGGCAACCACAACTCCAGGCAACCCGTTCCAGTGTCTCACTATCCTCATAATGAAGAATTTCTTCTTAATGTCTAACCTAAATCTACCCTCTTTCCACTTTAAAGCCATTAGCTCTCATCCTATCACTACCTGCCCTTGGAAAACATCTGTCTCCAGCTTTTCTGTAGGCTCTCTTCAGGTACTGGAAGGCTGCTCTATGGTTTCCCCGGAGCCTTCTCTTCTCCAGGCTGAACAACCCCAATTCTCTCAACCTGTCTTCATAGGAGAGGTGCTCCAGCCTCCTGATCATCTTCATGGAATCAATTCAAATAGCAACTATGAAACTACTGTTAGACACTCTGGAGGCACCTTCATGTCTAAACCCAGAGAAAAATTCTTTAGGCACACCAGAAGGTAAGGCCCAGCTCTAGAGAAAGCCCAAAGTTTCTGCATCAGTATACATTTGATCCCATTAGCTGCAGTTCTTTATCACCTTTTTTCCATCAAACATCTTACATTAGAAGATGAAGCAGATCTTGCACTACATGGAGTTAAATACTATACCCCAGCTCTGTCTTCTGCATTTTGCTTTAGATTGGCTTCTTCCTGAAGAGAATCAGCTCTTTAGATACGTTACTCTTTTGTGTCCTGACTGGATATATAACATGAATAAAAATTTCATTGCATTAAGAGTTCGCATTCAAACATGTGAAAAGTTTGAGGATTTTCTGACAAGCCATTTTAAACTAAAATCTCCTGCAGTACAGAAGCAGTACATTAATTGCAAAGATTACTCTGGTAACTTCTGAAAGTCCTTCCACTGGCTTCAGTGGACTTTAAATGCTACTCAGTAGAAATCATTATTAGTGCGTTTGAATTCTATGAATGAGGTGAGGTTTGGTAATAGTGTCTTTTCCTAGACCATATTACACAACTGAGAAATATGGAAATAACAAGCCCTTTTTTCTCCATGTAAACTTGACCTCACTTCTGTCTTAAGGGCTCATCATGACTCCAAGAATTTCAGAAAATTTAGCATGAAGTGCAGTGAAAGTAACAAGCTATTATTGATCCAATTGTCTATCTACTTGGAGGGATTTAAAATGTGTACACTTTAAAGTTACTACTTTAAGAATAAAATTTTCATACTGACTCAAACTCTCCAGCTCCATGAAGATCAAATCATTCTCTAAAAATCATCTTACCACTCCTTCTTTATATGGTTTCTTCAGATAAAAAGTAGATCTCTGTCCTCTCAAAGGGCTGGAGTGACTAGAAGGTTATCTAAATAGAAAAGGTACCCAAGAAGCTGCTGAGCTCTCAAATCCACAGTGACTCCCAAGTTCCTCACAGTTCAGCTATAAATGAGTATCTGGAGATTAAATTATTTCATTCCCAATTAAGTGAAAGATGAGGAGATTGTCCTGCCCCAGCTGTAGAACTACAAATAGCTTAGGATCCTTCAGCCCTGCCTGATCTCATGCAGGATTAATTTCCCTTAATTTTGATTATGTATGAGTTAAAGATATAATCTAATAAATATTTCTACAATTTCATTATAATCAATGAAGGGGAAAAAGCAGCACATTTACAAAATGATTTATCTGTCCTAAGACAGGATGACTCATCCTTCAGAAGTAAGTATTTCTCTTCTTTGACTACAGATGAATGATTAGCTTAGATTAGACCTCTACTTTTAGATAGCTAAAATTAAGGCAGGAAAATTCTATTCTAAAGCAAAAAATTCTGCATTGGATTTCCTTACCTCTGAGGACACTGTCCTCATGTACAAGAGTGTTTTGGATACCTTCCAAGTTCTCATCAGTAACATAATTTAATGTTTTTTTCGTGGTAAACATCTAAACACCACAGTGGCATAAAGAAGAAAATATATAAACATTTTTCCAAAAGGAAGAACAATTTTCTGTATCAGCAGAGTGAATCAGTACTCCCCCAGTGCTTTCCCTTTTGGGAAACACACTACAGTCCCTGTTGAACCTGATGGGGTGAAGGGCAAGGGCAACTTCTCATTCCCTCCTCTTCCTTCTCAGCACTGCATGGACTATAATGATAGGAATATCCCTGGTCTTGATGAAGTTAATGAAGTGAAAAGGCTGTTAAAAAATAAATAAGTAGCATATTTTTTAAAAAAATAAATTAAATATATAAACAAGCCTTATGACATTGAGGTGAACAATGGCAGGAAGGAAAAAGAAAATGAGATTACTGAAAATCCTGATTACTGCTAAATAATGATGTTATGAATGTTAAGAGTCTCACAATATATTAAGTAAGAAATCCTGCCCCACCTCCAGGGACAGACAATAGTTGAACTTGTTACTTACATTTCTTTTTACAAATTGTGAATCATTTGTCATTTCATTTAGTCCTCAAATCTCTTCTTTTGTCTCCCCTTACCCTTGCTGCTGCCCTTTCCCTTGCCCTTTCTTCTGAGTGAAGTTTTTTTTAGAAAAATCACAAAATGTCAACCACTAGGCCCTTGTCTGTAGCAGCATAATTTTAGGAATGAAATATCAACTGTCAGTAGTAAGAAAGAATGGATTATTTATTTATTTACAGCTGTAGTTTCACCTCCAAAACACTGATATTTCATGAGTACATTAATAATATTATCTTTGTTCCTTCCAAGATAAAGCTGCACCATGCCTTAATGATTCATAATAGCATTCTTCTGCTGAGGTGTATAAGCATATTGGCTTTAAGCATAACAAATAGTCTCATCAAGCTTTCCTCGAACATAAGAAAGGTCTAGTGTTTTGAGCAAGTGACCAGCATCTGAGACATCTGTGTTCAGCTGTCTCCTACAGCCTTTGGTAATTTTTGAAACACAGATTTTAGATGATAGCTAAGGGTAAGAGTCATCTGAACCACCTTTGAGCATCTAAAATTGACTATCCAATTTAATATGCTGCCTGTGCAAAATGTTTCAGTGGAAAGTTAGAAGCCAGTATAGAAACCTGTTCTGGATAATTCATGACAGCAGTCCTAGAATAGGAAATAGATTTTCTTAAAAATACTTTTCTCTTTCTCTCTGCTGACTGTACAGTGATATTAAGCTACAGATCTCATTCTTGAAGGATAGTTAGTAAAAACATATTCCCTGCCAGGTGCCAAAAGTTCAATGTAGACATAAAATAATACTTACAAAGACACCCACTGAAATCACTGAGGACCAAAGAGTACAAATAATTTTAGATATCTGCCTCTGTCTTTTTCTGTACTTCAGTTTCTCATCAGTAAGACGAAAATAAGAGATTCCTGTCCTCCCATGAGTAGTGAGCACAAAGCCATTGAGGATGATAAGACACTTCAGCATAAGTCGATTGAAGGTGCAAGGCGTGTTCAAAGCAGGGTGCTCTGAAGCCAAGGCCATTCTCAAATCCAGGAGAAATAAGTATGAGTGAAAGAGCATTTATGCTTTAGTCAGCGTCTACAGGCTGAAAATAGTGGACAAATGCCAGGCCAAATCACATCATAGCCAAAAGACTATGAAGCATTTTGCCAGTGTTAAGCACAACTGAAGTGAGTATTTAGGATTATCGTTACCAGCTGACACACTCCATTATTTGCCAAATATATAAGATCAGCTATGTAAGTAGGAGATAAGATTAAAACACTTGACCAACGTCAAAAGGTCTGAGCTTTGACACTGTTTACCTTTGACGCTTCACCTTGTGTGCCCTGTGTCATTTCCCATCTCTCCAAGCCCTTGAATCTGAGAGTGCTGAAGCCTACAGAAAAAATCCTGCATGTACAATGGGGCTGTGATAGGGTTCTTGCTTTTGTGTATTTAATGTAAAATAAAAAGTTAAATACAGCATGGGTTTGGGTGTTGTTTACATTATGTGTTTAGAGATACTATAACTTAGGTCTGGCCATATACTTAAGCAATATTAAAAAAGATCAACAGACAGAGGGGATCAGTCCATTAATGTATTACACAATACTAGTTATCAGTGAAGAAACACTAATGAAGATCTAAGGAATTGCTGGCTGATAGAGTAATCATTCGGGTAAGAACTGTATTCAGTGCTGAAAGCTCACGTATTTCTTGTTAAATAAAATTTATAACACTTCCTTTTCTTTTCTTTGACAAAGGGAAGGTGATTAAATATCTCTTGAAGCAGGAAAGATTATACTCCAATTCCCATTTAGGAATTCAGTTCTGTGCCTCGGTAGCCTGTCCTCTATTCAAATTCTACCACCATGAGTGCGTTTTGTCTACTTACACTGCAAGTTCTCTAGAGTGATCTTAGCAAAATGAAGCCTTGATTGTTTTGTTCCTTTATGTGTTGTTGTAATACAAACAGCAACAATATTAACAATAATAATAGTTTGTTTTCCCCAGTTAATACTTTAAATCATGTTCCATATGTAAAAAGCAAAATAAAACTTCCTCAGAAACAATAAAAATAATTGAAGGTTATTAATCTTATGGCATTCACCATCCCTTTATTCTTCTAATGCGAGCAAGTGCTAAATTAAATGACACTGGGTTTATCAGTTTCAAAGGAATCTGAATGGTTTTGTAATTAAAAAACAGGATAACATTTCTTCTTTAAGCAGTATCACAGCCTAATGCTATCTATACACAACAAGCCCCTTTGTAATGTAATGTGACATAACTTAAAGGCTTAAATATCTCCTTGTTGATGAAAATGTGAATTGATACATGCTGATTCCTGAGTCACAGAAAGTTCCAATTTGTTTTTACACAGGAACAAATTTTGACTGCTAAGTAGTGAGACATTCATGGGAGGAGCCTTGCTCTGCAGTAGCTGTGCTGACAACAGCAGTCCCAACCCTTCCTAACTCACCATCAGTGGCCAAAGGGTGGTTCCATAAGGACTGATGGACAATGAGAAGGACTTTCCCATGTTTCGAGTTCCAGTTTCCCCAGTGCAGCAGCACCTTAGACAGTCTTAAAAACTGTTCCAGAATTTCATTGTGCTTTTCAAGAAAGAGAACACAGAAAAATTAACTGAAGTCCAAGTCCATGGAGGTTAAAGCTTTTCCAGTCCAACTCTTACTTTTTTATAATTCTTTCATTAAGAAGCTACTCTGATTCATCCATCAAATCAACTTTTTATCTTACAATCTATAATGAATTAAGACATTACCTGGCAATTCCTTAATTTCAGCAGCCCATTTAAGTACAAACAAAAAAAATCTATAGTGGCATAAACTGTGTTTTACTCAGATCTCTAATTTACCTAAGTTTATTGCATATTAGCCTGTTTTGGAGTTATTATCTATTTTTTTTTTAATGAGGTTCTGAGTTTATCCTAATGTTGGTAAAGGGAATGTCTGAAATGTCAGCAACATATTTAAGTTAGAGAGACTTCTCCCCTGCACAACTCCGTAGATACTTACCTATAAGTGACTTAAGGTATAAACCATTACAGACCTCGACAAGGGCATCCAAATGGTCAGAGGTCATTGCAGAGTACTGTTATGTCCCACATCCTTTCTGCATCCTCTTCCTGAGACCTTGTGGAAAGAGGCAGGACAATTAGACAGGTTCTATTTCAGGAAAAAGTGCGTGACTACCTGTATATCTCTCTCTGATAGTAGGTATCAGAGGCAACACTTCTCCCTCCAGCCAATTCTTGATGCATTTGACAATTCAGATGTAAGGCATATCAGACTGAAACTGCTCTGGGACCAGGTGTGGACAGTGAAACTTGGGCTGCTACATTCTTGGTTTGTCAGAGCTGCTCATGCCATCACAACATCCATGATGAGAGAGAGCAGGCACCTAAGGATTGGGATGCCAGCAAAGCCAGTGCTTGGTCTTAATTAAGGCACTCCACCCTGGTGGAGTAGTCAACATTTTCAATCCTGTGTAATCACAGAATCACAGAATCCCAGAATCCTACGGGTTGGAAGGGACCTCGAAAGATCATCCAGTCCAACCCCCCTGCCAGAGCAGGGTCACCTAGAGTACATCACTCAGGAACGCATCCAGGCGTTGTTTGAATGTCTCCAGCAAAGGAGACTCCACAACCTCTCTGGGCAGCCTGTTCCAGTGCTCTGGCACTCTCACAGTAAAGAAGTTTTTCCTGATATTCACATGGAACCTCCTATGCTCCAGTTTGCATCCATTGCCCCTTGTCTTATCATTGGTCATTACTGTAAAAAGCTTGGCTCCATCATCCTGACCCTCACCCTTTACATATTTGTAAACATGGATGAGGTCACCCCTCAGTCTCCTTTTCTCCAAGCTAAAGAGACCCAGCTTCCTCAGCCTTTCCTCATAAGGGAGATGTTCCACTCCCTGAATCATCTTAGTGGCTCTGCGCTGGACTCTCTCAAGCAGTTCCCTGTCCTTCTTGAACTGTGGGGCCCAGAACTGGACACAATACTCCAGATGTGGCCTCACCAAGGCAGAATAGAGGGGGAGGAGAACCTCTCTTGACCTACTAACCACCCCCTTTCTAATGCACCCCAGGATGCCATTTGCCTTCTTGGCCACAAGGGCACATTGCTGGCTCATGGTCATCCTCCTGTCCACCAGGACCCCCAGGTCCCTTTCTCCTACACTGCTCTCCAGCAGGTCAGCCCCCAGCCTGTACTGGTGCATGGTGTTGTTCTTCCCCAGATGCAAAACTCTGCACTTGCCCTTGTTGAATTTCATTAAGTTTCTCCCCGCCCAACTCTCCAGCCTATCAAGGTCTCTTTGAATGGCAGCACAACCTTCTGGTGTGTCAGCCACTCCTCCCAGTTTAGTGTCATCAGCAAACTTGCTGAGGATACATTCTGTACCCTCATCCAGGTCGTTGATGAAGATATTGAACAACACCGGTCCCAGTACCGACCCCTGAGGGACTCCACTAGTCACAGACCTCCAACTAGATTCTGTCCCATTGACTACAACTCTCTGACTTCTTCCCTTTAACCAGTTCTTGATCCACCTCACTACCTGATCACCAAACCCATACTTTATCAGCTTATCTACGAGGATGCTAACTGTGATGGATAATATTCATGTGGATAAAGAGTCATTTTAAACAGCTGGGTCAACCAAACTATTTTAGAGATTTATCATGGGGACTAAGAAGCACTTAGCATTCTGCTATCATTCTTAAGTGCTAACTGTCAGACATGTGGAAGTACTAATGTTTCTGGATCAGAAAGAAACAAAGTCCATTTCATTTACCCTGCAAGTTTTGGAAGATGATATCCCATATCAGTGCTATCCATAAATTTTTAAGCAGCTTTTTTTTTTTAATCTCAAAAGAAAAAAAAAGGTGAGAAGCAAGAAAGAAAGCTTTCCCGTTACTTTATAAAAAAAAAAAAAAAGAACAATAATTTGGGACCTTGTGTAGGTACTAATTATTTTGCCTAATCCCTTAAAGATCACATAAAGTACATGTGACTGTGAATTTCACTTAAACATTAAGGTGCTGATATTAAATATGATTCATGCCTTAATCACTGCCTTAGCTATTTGCCAGATTTTGCTTATATGAAGCTCCTTTCTAGAAAAAAACACAGGCAAGAAAACAAAATAAGGAAAAGGTGAGCCATATTCCCATTTTATTTTTTCAAACGAGCAAGAAACTCTCACTGGGTGCACGGCAGAAAAGTCACTTTATGCTGCCGTTACTAATACTGTTTGTGCATTTAGTTCAATCAAAAAATTATTCTGTGTTAAGATCATGGGTTTAAATTGTCTTGATTAGAGGTGTGATGTGTTCAAAATGAAATTGTAAAAGCTTGGGGCATGAATACTTATAGCTGTCAATATAGATCCTGAACTGCAGTGTGCATGGTGACGCTGCATCCTTTCCACTGAAAAGCAAGGTTTGGGTTGGTATTTATTTTTTGTCTGGCACTCTAGGCACAAAAAATGGACACATGCAAGAACCTGCTGATTTGAGGTGGAAAATTTTACAGAAACACTGAATCTTAAAGAAATCAAAGAAATGGTACTATGGAAAAAAATTTCATCCTGCAGAAGGTTGTGTAAAACCATCCTCTGCTTCCACCAATTAATCTGTCATGGGTTTGGCCAATAACCAGGTGACAGATGCTCTCTGTATCAAACCACCACCCTCCCAGGGGAAGATAACAGGGGAATAAGAGAGAAAGACTGAGACTGAAAAAAAAAAAACTAGACCAGTATCAACTAAACATAAAATAATAACAATAAAAATAATAAAGATGATGAATTATATAAAAAGATGTAAATATATTACAATGCAAAATGTAACTATGGAGCCTGCACTCCCTGGATGGTAATTATATCCAGACCAGAAAAAGTCCCAAACTGAACTCAGCAGCAGATGGGCGTACCTGGGCCCAGTGTCCCAGAAAGTGTCCACAAAAAGACTTTGAAGCAGCTGAGCTGATCCTACTCAAGAAGACAGAGGAAGGCAACCTGTCTCTGTGCACGATGTTCTTTTCCAGCAAGAAAACAGGAGCCAGAAGCACCAGCAGCATAAGGAGGAATGACAAGAGGCAATCCCACTCCTGCCAGCCCACCAGCCCTAGGAAGCAGCAGAGGAGCCTTTTTATACTGAACACTATGGAAAGGATTGGTTCACTGGGGTCACCTCACCCATTCTCCCCTCCCTGCAGCACAGCTGCTCCCCCCTATGGTCACTGCCCCATGCCTAGGCTGCAGCAGCTGGGGGGGGTCCCTGGTGGTCTCAGGTTAGTACAGAAAATTTTTATCCTGGTGCTCTCAAACCAGGACAACATCCATAAACACCAGTTCAGTTATTGTACACTACTGGGAAATTCTATTGATTTCATAAATAAGAAGGAACAGTAATTAAGCATCCTTCATTTTTCTAAGTGATAAATGTAAATAGCAGAGAATATGGTGTTTGACACTGAGACATTAATTGCTTTCCCCAGAAAGGTAAGGAAAGATAACCCTCGAGGAGTCATATTCTAGGACAAAATAGGAGTAAATGCAAGAATCCTCCCTTTCACTACACCAGTCAATGACCCTATTAGAAATGTCTTTTACCTACAAATGGAGATCCTGGTGTTGTAACTGCCAGTCCAATAAGACAATACCTTTAACAGAATCTATAAAGGATTTGTAATTCTTATTGTGTAAATCCACCAGTATTCTTTTTACATACAGGTTTTTGGTTTTATATTCAATCCTAAAATGCAGGAAACTTTTAAATAAAAATAACATTTGCATTTTGGCAGGGATACAAGTTTGACATCTTGACAATTCTAATGGATTTTACCATAAAGAAATGAACCAGCAAACCTCACCTGAATCTTTCTTCAGATATCTGAACAGGAACTAAGCTATTGAGATTTAAATTGTATTAATTGCAGAATCATAATGTTACTTATTATATGGAGTTGCAGGTATTCTCTATGGGAAAGAGTTAATTGAAAGATTCCAGAAGCATTGTTAGGTATTAGCATGCTAAAGAAATTGTTTTGTAATACTGGAACTTTAACCTTTCACAATTATACTTGTTCAGCAATTATCTGAACATGGAATGTTCTTTCAGATTTCATTTGAAAAACAAAGGTTTACATAAAAAGAATTTTTATATTTTTGCATTATAATGATTTTTGTCCAAGAATGCCCTGGCAGCTTAAAATATTAATTGAATAAGCCTGCCTGGTGTATAGGCAAAGATTCTCTTTTATAAATGAGTGAACTGATGTAGACAGAGTGAATGGCAGAGACAGAAGCTAATGTCCTAGCTCCAGACTGTCTTCAGCTAGAGCAGCATTGAAGTATATTTGTAATTTCAAGCATGTAACTGTTATTACTGTTAATTCAGTTGCTTATGTTCTGACTGCACTAGAAATTAATGCAAATGGTACTTAACTGCTGTCTCAATTTGAAGTAAGAGATCAAGGAAGAACATGGTAGATTCAGATCTCAGATAACCTGGCATGGTATACACTGCAGTATCCAAGAGATTTCAATGTCACTGATTCTCCAAAAGTATAATCAGGAATATACACCAAAACATGAATTAATTAAGTGATTTGATGAGCATCCAGAAGCTTGTCAATATTCTAGAAGCTACTTAGAAAGCCTTCACAGTCTGTACAGAGGAAACGAGGATCTTCATCCTAAGGGTCTATATGTGCATCTTTCATCTAGTATTTGATTTGCCCTGCTTTCTGACATCTAAGGCCTCTTGACCTCTCTAAACTTATGTTTTTTTTCCTGAACTTGGACTTTTGACTCAAAAGACTGAAGTCTTTTTTGTTCCTCTTTTCCCCATCACAAGTAGTATGTGTAGTCTCCATGAAGTTTAGAAGAAATTACAGGTATGGGAATTAATATTTCCCTTCAGAAAGATGAGCTGTTGATACTTATCTTGCTGGGACTTGAACCTAGTCTGATAATGATGAAAGTCCAAATATGTGAGTATGGCCATCATTGCAAGAACTGGGAATGTGGTTGATTAATCTGACCTATTTAGCTGTCAAAAGGTATATGTCATCTTACTGAAATGCTGAGACCTCTCTCATGAGTCATTGGGGAAAACAGTCATCTTCAAAGAGTGAATCATCTCATCTGTCTTACCAGACCATGAACTTCTGTAACTTCAGTAACTTGCTCAGTGGTTCTTCAGTCTTTAGCTCCCATCTTGTTTATGCTCAATGTCTCCTAGTGCTTTAGGTTCCAAATTAAACTATGAAGGCTCCAGGGAGACCTTACAGTAGCCTTCCAGTACCTGAAGGAGGCCTACACGAAAGCTGTAGAGGGACTTTTTATAAGGGTATGGAGTGATAGGACAAGGGGAAATGTTTTCAGACTGAAAGAGGGTAGATTTAGATTAGATACTAGGAAGAAATTCTTGATTGTGTAGTGATGAGACACTGGCACAGGTTGCCCAGAGAAGTTGTGGATGCCCCCTCTCTGGAAGTGTTGAAGGCCAGATTGGATGGGCCTTTGAGCAGTCTGGCAGGGGGGTTGGAACTAGATGATCTTTGACGTCCCTTCCAACCCAAACCATTCTATGATTCTATGATTCTACGATAATATGATTATATGACTAGATTATTTTACTTGAAAGGGACCTACAATGATCATCTAGAATCATAGAATCACTTAGATTGGAAAAGAACTTTAAGATAATCAGGTCCAAACCTTAACCTAGCACACTGCCAAGTCCACCATTAAACCATGTCCCTAAGCGCTACATCAATGTGACTTTTAAATACCTCCAGGGATGGTGACTCCACCACTTCCCTGGGCAGCCTCTGATAGTGCCTGACAACCCCTTCAGGAAAGAAATTTTCCCTAATATCCAATCTAAACCTTCCCTGGCAGAATGTGAGGCCATTTCCTCTTGTTACCTGGGAGAAGAGACCAATCCCCCCTCACTACAACCTCCTTTCAGGGAGTTGTAGAGGGTGATAAGTTCTCCCCTGAGACTCCTTTTCTCCAGACTAAACAACCCTAGTTACCTCAGCTGCTCTTCGTAAGACTTGTGCTCTAGACCTTTCACCAGCTTTCTTGCCCTTCTTTAGACCCGCTCCAGCCCCTCAATGTCCTTCTTGTAGTGAGGCCCAAAAGTGAACATGGGATTCAATGTATGGCCTCACCAGTACCAAGTAAAGGGGAACATTCACTTCTCCAGTCCTGCTGGCCACACTATTTCTGATACAAGCCAAGATGCTGTTGTCTGCCTTGGCCACCTGGGCACACTGCTGGCTCATATTCAGCTGCTGTTGATCAATACCCCCAAGTTCTTTTCTGCCAGGCAGCTTTCCAGCCACTTCCCCAGACCTGTAGCATTTCAGGAGGTTTTTATGCCCCAAGTGCCAGACCCAGCACTTGGCCTCGTTGAAGCTCATACAATTTGCCTCAGCCCCTTGATCCAGCTTGTTCAGGTCCCTCTGTAGATCCTTCCTATCCTCAAGCAGATCAACACTCCCACCCAACTTGGTGTCATCTGTAAACTTACTGAGGGTGGACTCAATCCCCTCATCCAGATCATTGATAAAGATATTAAAGAGAACTGGCCCCAGTCCTGAGCCCTGGGGAACACCACTTGTGACCGGCCTCCAACAGTGTTTAATTCCATTCACCACAACTCTTTGGGCCTGGCCATCCAGCCAGTGTTTTACGCAGTGATGAATACACTCTAGTTCAAATACAACTGCATATTTAATTTACCTTATCAATTTACCTTATCATAGAAGAACCAGAGTAATATTGATTTCTGTCATCTTTTTTCATTTCCCTTTTTTCCTCTCTCCACAAATCCTATCTTGTCTTTTGTGTCAAAGTATTACTCATGCCCATACTTTACACTGTTCCATGCCTGTACAGTTATGGTGTCCCATCCCTGGCAATCAAGGATCTGATTAAATTTGCTTGTCTTTCTAGTGATAAGGGAGGTAAAAATAGAAAAGGAGAGATTGCAGCATGCAATAGTTAATCAAAATGTCATCTACACAGAAAATAGTGTTATTTATGTTTATATTCAGAGGCACAAACAAATT
Source organism: Aegotheles bennettii (assembly GCA_013398125.1). Classification (NCBI taxonomy): domain Eukaryota; kingdom Metazoa; phylum Chordata; class Aves; order Caprimulgiformes; family Aegothelidae; genus Aegotheles; species Aegotheles bennettii. Next base: position 76,748 of record VZRW01005204.1, read on the forward strand.
GCTATTTCTTTACACCTATGTTAGCAAATAAAAAGGGTATTTGACATGGAGAGAAAATGGTGTGACATAGGCCTTATTCCTAGAGAGAAACTTTTTCTCCCCAAGAGACATGGTCTTGTCCATGCATCTCTGTAGCACACTTGCAGTTTGTGCAGTTTTGTGTCGTGCTGGCTTGTGTTTCCCCAGGAAGCAGGTTTCAGCATTGTGGGAGAAGTCTCAATGTCACAGGCCAGAGCTGTGCCAGAGGATATGCTGGATGGTTGCATATGTAATCCACCTCCATCAGATTTTCTTTTAGAGACACTTCCTTTTATTTCTGCATTTCTGCATCTGAACACTGTACTGAGAGTGGGGCAAAACTCAATTAATGGACAGGTAAAATATAAGATATTAACACAGCTATTAAATTATGCTATGAAAGGGGGAAAAAGAGAGAAAGAGAGAGAAGCTACATCACAGATCACAGAATGTCAGGAGTTGGAAGGGACCTCGAAAGATCATCTAGTCCAATCTCCCTGCCAGAGCAGGACAACCTAGAGCAGGTCACCAGCTAGTATGCTCTGCATATAACATATTATTTGCCTCAGGGAAAGAGAAAGAGGAAAACAGAGTGGGTGTCCACTTAGTGGTGCCTAGGGGATATTCCAGATTCAGAAAATTGAGTTACTGCATCCAGAACTGCAGAGAGTCAAAGCAATGAGACAAATAATAGGAACTGATAGAAGAGCTTAATCAGCTTGTACATCTTTTTCGGATAGCCTCAGATTTTATGTGATTTTTGAGAAAGTTATGCAGGATATGATTTCCTGACTACATTAAAGATGCAGAGATGCCTTAAAGTCACATTTCTGAAATGAATTAGATTTACTACTTTGCCAGTTAGGTCTGAAGAAGACTGTGACAGGTTTATTTTCCTGTAATTTTTTTGATAATCTGCCTTTAAACATATGAATCACTGGACAAATAAATGCCTTTCCTGTAACAATAGCCGTGTGCTTTGTCTGGAATCCCATCAATACTGTACATTTGGCCAGCAAATGATTCCTGTTGCATTAAATTGCATTTCTGTTTTCCTGGGCTGCCTCTTCAAATTTTCTTGACACTTCAATTCATTAAGCAGATGGAAATGGAACATGTGACTGAAATATTTTGTTCAATAATACTTACACTCATTCTCTGCAAACCAGTGTAAGCCACTGCTCTTAGAGGAGGGTAGTTTCACTTCAACACATTTCCTAATAACTGGTTGAAGGCTCCCTTACAGAAATCCATTTCTGGCAACTCATGCATAGTTGATTAAATACCTCTATTTAACCCCGCCTTTCCCTTGGTAAATGCAAAGAAGCTGAAGCTGAAAAGTTGTTGATTAAGATGATATTGGACAATTAATTATGCATTGTAATAACCTTTCACCTAAGCAAACACTTCCTTTTTCTTTTAATCAGCCAAAATGAAAAGTGATCAAATAATTACATGTTCTTGTCTTCCAATCAAGTTGTAGGTAGAGAAGAGATGTTGAGAAGAAATCAAGCAGAACCTTAAAGAAAGTAACAATAATAATGAAGCAAATGCAGAAGAGGAAATAAATTTCTTTCAATTAATAATCCTATTATTTTTTCACTTGCTTCAGCATTCTATAAACAAGTGAAGCTCTCCTCAGACGGCTTCTGGACTCAGCTTCATTTCAGTGCCACTAGGACATGCAAAGCTATTCCTGACCTCTGTGTTCACACTTGCGTAAAAAGAACCCATCATTCAGGAACGATTCTGCATCTGATTCTTCAGAGGCTGCTTCTTTTGTGTCATTTTTTTCCCACGGGGCAGGGGGGAAATATTTTGTGAAGCCTTCTCCACACTGGTGAAAAAGGGGGTAAAAATGAGGGGGAAAAAACAAACTTGCAGTAGGTTGCATTAAGCACCTCACAACAGGAATGTTCATTTCTTCTCAGATCTCTCAGTCTTTGGAAAGTCACTGTCTTTTGTGAAAAACAGTATCAGCTCTAGATGTCTTTGGCTGGAGTAAAACTGTATCGAATTTAATAAAATGTCAAAATTGAGATGAGAATTTTACATGGTTTTGGTTTTTGGGTTCCTTTGTCCATAATGAGTCAATCCTTCGCTGGGTAAACCAATATTTCTTGAGCTGAGTGAGGATCTTGATCAGTAGGAACATGTGTCTAGCAATGTAGTGCCTACATCCCAGTTTGGCAGTCTGGGGTACTGCATGGCTCACTGGAAAGGGTACCTTTCCTTTTGTTGCTCTAGGGAGCTCTGCACATCTCTTTAACTGCACTGGGAAGTGAGGACTTAACTATTCATACTCTTAGTCCTCTGAGTATTGTCATCTGAGGTGTTACTAGAGGTGCCTATCCTTCAGCTACCAGAGTTATGTAGGTGTCTTAACTAGTGATGGTCAAATTAAATACTTAACATTAGCAAGTTCCATACCAGTTAGTATTACCTACCTTATTTGGTTTTGAAAAATTTGACCTCCAGGTGTTCTGATTCAACTAGCTGTGGCTACAAAGTTAAAATATTCAGAGCAGAGAATAATAAACATAAATAAACATATTTGTTTAACAAGTCATTAAAACAGAATTAGGTCTTGGTCAAAATCATTAAAGCAGTATAGGAAGAACCTGTAGATTTTTACTCCTAAGTTTGTTAAAAATTGCTAAGAAGAGATCTCCTTTGTAATTAGTCAAATGAGCTTGGCTGTCTGTGGTTCTGAATACTTACAGTGTGAGCCTTTATTGTGCTCAGTACATCATTTTATTATAAAAGAATACAATGTTATTGAAATGCATTTTTCAGATCAGTGAATGGTCATCAATATCTTTAGTATTAAAAAGCCTTTTTAATGTTAGAAGGTTGCTTTCATTTTAACAAAGTTTCAGAAAGTATGTTTTGTTTTCTTTTGAACAATGAAATAATAATGGCTGCATTTAATTCAGTGTCTAATGAGCTATTCATTTGACTTCATATAAATGCACTTCTTTTATAAAATCCTCATGCAGATATGAATATTTTCAACGTCTTTTTAGGGCTACCGGCAGGATATGCAACATACAGTGGTGAGATGGGATGGAGTACATTGTTCTCTCATGAATATCACTTTTGAACACATCATTAAGTACACAGTCCTGCCATACAGAAGAGCAGGGTGTTTGTGACCCAGTGATGTGGATATTAATGAGCACCTTTCCTCGCATCTGACTTTGATTGAACTTTTCATCACCTTTGCTGTTTGAAGAGCTTTGCATCAATTCCAGTTAAGTCCTTGCAGAACTCGTTTAATTTCTTTTACATGACTGACCTTTCTCACACATGACTGGCTGTCACAACCTAAAGAGACTGGTAGGTCTGGGTTTCTGAATCTTGAGCCATTTAATTGCATCAAGAGGCATTTTGCTGTAGGATAGGAAAGAATGTCTATTTACTTAACTCATTATATGCTTTAAAAATGATCCTGAGAGATCACAGACTTTCTAAAGCTGTTTGGGGTTTTTGTTTGGGATTTGGTTTGTGTGGGGCTTTTGGGGTGAAGGGGTGCTTACATTTCTCCCTCTTCTGCCCACAACTTAATAATAAAAATATATAGAAATAATTACTAATTAAATCAATATTCAGTTTAAATGTGCAGAGCACCTCTTTAGGAGGTACAAAGGAATATGTCTTCATCAACCTCTAATAATTCTTATTTACACTACCTGGTCTTATATTCATTGGCTTTTCTAATTCAGTGTACACTGTTCCCCTTTAAAACTAGACAGTCCTTCTAGTGATGAATGACTGAAGTTAGTTTGATATTTGTACTATTCTTTTTATTTCAGTGAAGCTAAATTGACCGTATATTCTATTCTTTCTGAAAGAGGACCATTTTTACTGAGCTAGTCTAACATCAAAGACATTGTTTTAGGAATAGTGGTGTGTCAAATATGTTAAAACTCTGGGTTTTTTGTTCATTTTAGATTTACATTAGGATTCATCTGACATAAGGTAATGTTTCTGAAACTTAAATATCTAGTCTAAGCTGGTCTTTACACTCCCTCTAATGCTTATGCAGAGAAATAGACTCCCCTAGAGGGTAATTTGTCTTAATTATCTTGGATATTATAGGTTTTGATTCGTGGCTTCTGGTAATAACTGTTTCTCATAAAAGGAGCCTGGATGGGTATGTTAAACTAGATGCTTAGCATTTTGAATGTTAAGGCTAGGTGATGCAGACTCCACCCGATGGGCTGTGAGATACAGATTCTCTTGTAGTCCAGTACCATACCAGGTTTTTCAGTATCTGAGACATAAAACATAGATCTTCTCCAGAGGCCTGTCCTCAGTGTCTGTTGATCAGCCTGGTTAATTTGTAAGCTTCAAAGATATCACCACAATGTACATAAGTCCAGCTGTACACTATTTTCCTGCCTGGTTTATTATAGAAACCCAAAGATGAGGACTGTTTGTAGCTGGTGTCAAATAAAATTCTACCAAAATACCTGCTTAAGGAGTTGAGCAACCAACACATATGAATATCAGATTGCTTTATTTTGTTTTGTTCTCATTTCATTAAGTATAAATGGAAGAAAAATGCAGACCAAGAGCCCTGGAATGACGTTTATGTGCAGCCTCAGTGTGATACTAGAGATAATAATTCTTTTTTTTTTTTTTTATCACAGCTACAAGGCAACAGAAGTTAAAAAAAAAAAGTGATATTCAGCCACATGACTTTACTCAACTAATCATCAAAATAGTTTAACTGGAAGTGCAGTTCTTGGACAATAGTCAAGCAAGTAAATTCCCCATCTATGCCTTAATTTCTGTCCAGGAATATATGGGGACATGTGTAGTACATTAAAAAGATCAAACACTGTTATGGTTTGAAAGGGGCAGGCAAAAAAATCTTATTGGCTTTTGCTGCCAGGACCCAGTGAATGAGGGGTGGAGTTTAGGACCCTGTTGTGAAAAGGGGTCTGGGTGTCAGGTATCAGGTATCAGTATTCCACCCATTTACCTGCCAGACTCT
>VZRW01005204.1:82066-94913 GCA_013398125.1 Aegotheles bennettii
GCGGGGGGGGAGGGGTAGAAACAAAACTCTGTCTGGTTTGTGGCTTGCCCTGGCCGTTTTGCTAAACCAGCACAAACACATTCAAGCACTGGCTCAGTTCCTTTCTCCAGCTAATGGATGTTCTGTCACTTTCCATTCAACAGCTAAAATTAAAACCCTCTTTCTCTATGAAGCCATCACTGAAGAAAATACTGTAGGGTACATTTATGTTTTAAGAAAATAATAAACAATTCTTATGGACTGTGGAAGGCACTAAAGCTTATACATTTTATCCATCATATATAGGACAAAGAAATATAACTTGATATTTTCTTGGAACTATTTTATCAATCTTTTCACTGAAAAAAAGGAGATTTACTCAGTTTTTTCTTAAAATAAATCAGCAAATCACATTGTATTTGTATTTCTTTTTCTTTATTTTTACAATCCGAATGTTAAACTGTTGCCAAATTCATCTGTGCAGAGCTGGTCTGTTAAAACTGAGCATCAATTCATTTATTATAAAGAGAAACAGAAAATTATTCATTCACATATTATTCCAAATCTTTCTGCAACCTTAATACAGAGTTGTTGGATTCCTTCTAGTATTTGATAGAGTGGAATTATCCTGTGATATAAGATGACAAAAACTCTGCAAGAAGATGGAATACAGATGAGCTTTAGAGACAACCACATTGTTTTTGTAGACATGAAAACTATGGAAAAGTTCAGTTTGCACGTGACAATTAACAGCTATTTTTAATGTCACAGCTGGCATTAAGGAACTCTGGAGAACATATTATTTTCTTCATGAGGGTCTTCCTTTGAAAGTCATGAAATTCTGCACTGCTGTGCTCAACCCCTGTTTGTAACATGGAAAACTTCCCAAGTGAACCACAAACAGGGCAAATACTTGAAAAACTGTGGGTGTGCAGATGCAAAGCTGAGGCCAGGTGCTTCTCTGTCATTGAAGTACCATGAATTTGAGCCCTCACTTACGAGTTATTTATGTGCCTGCAAGTGGTTTGGCATTTCCTTTTTTATCACACTAACCTTATGAGCAAGTGCAACAGGAAAAAGTACCTTGAAGCTGACTTTCTACAGAAGTCTGCTATACTTCAAAGAGTCAAAACATCTGAAAAGAACTCACTGCCTCTCCCTGGCAGAAAATGAGAGGAGATCTAGCCAGCAACTGGAAAAATTACTGCCAAGGGCCATCATGAGAAAATTCACGATCATGTCACCCATTAGTATTTTTGTGGGTTTTTTTCTTTTTTTTCTTTTTTTTTTTCTTTCTGTTTCTAATCTAGCTGCTTTTTACTGTTTCTTGGCATGATCTGGTCCTTTTGGAAAGTATTGAGATCCTTAATTTTTCAAGGTGACACCATTCCTTAGAAAATCCTTAGGAGACTTAATAGCATGATTAATCCGTGTACCACTTTAGTCCACATGATTACTGCCACTGGTCAGACATGGGAACACATTTCCCTAAGTGTCTTTAGAATATCTATCCCTGGAGATGTTTCAAACACTATTGGACAAGAACTTGGGCAGCCAAAGCTAATGTGGAATTTATCTGTTCTGAATGCAGGGTTGAATCAGATGACATCCTGACAGTCCCTTCCCACCTAAATTATTCTGTGATTGTATTCTATTTCCAGGGCAGTGAATTACCCACAGAAGTTAAGATGAGTCTGGGAACATTTAATTACCTAGGACCAGTCTCCAAGGAAGATGATGGGATGAAACCCTTCTAGGCTCTAAATAGGTGCTTGTGTATTAGTTTAGCTTCAGCATCAGTAACAGAAAGTGCTCTCCCTTTCCCACCTTCTCCAATTTTAAACTATTGTATGGCCAGAAAAGTATACAGCAACTTAGAAGAGCTTTACATTGCAAGTCTTCTGATGTTTAGGAGTGCTTTGTTTTTCAGGATTTGCTGATGTTCAGGATTTGCTTCCCTTTTCCTGGGCCACAGATTTACTTCTCTAGTGTAAAGAATGTTATATTTACCTCTGTTGGGAATTTCCACCTGTCAAGGGAAGACAGGGAGCTCTCAATTCCCAGTGAATAGACATGTAGCCCTCCTGAATTAATTGTTTGGTCAGATGCTTTTCTGTCTGCAAAATCTTTCCCATTCCCTGTCACAAAGTAACACTCTCAATAGTATGAAATATTTCACTTTCCTGGATTCAGTATTCAAAATTAGCTATTACAGGTTGTAGTGATAAATAACTATTTGGCATTATTGAGTGTATTGGCATTATTGAGCTCTTGACTGTATGTGCCTAGCTTAGGTACTCTGTATTATACTCCTGAGGCCAAGCAATGTTTTAAGAATAGCAACCCCTAAAATAAGGGAGCTCAAGGAATTTGGTTCTAGCTCATCAATATCTACTAGGGTGAGCTATTAGCAGAGCCAGAAGGAAACACAAATATTTAGACTCCCAGACCATTTTTCTAGCCACAAATTTCCTTAGGCAAGAATAGATTAATTTTTAAAAGTTCCTTTCCACCATATTATAGTTGGTTCAGGTTTAACTGATACTATGCCTGAAGTTAGCAATGCTAAAATGAGAACATTCGTCTGCTGCCTTCCAGGATAATACAGATATGTGGGTATGTATGTCAATGGGGCAGAGTCTGGTTGGAGGACTGTGACTAGTGGAGTGCCTCAGGGGTCGGTACTGGGACCGGTGTTGTTCAATATCTTCATCAACGACCTGGATGAGGGTACAGAATGTATCCTCAGCAAGTTTGCTGATGACACTAAACTGGGAGGAGTGGCTGACACACCAGAAGGTTGTGCTGCCATTCAAAGAGACCTTGATAGGCTGGAGAGTTGGGCGGGGAGAAATTTAATGAAATTCAACAAGGGCAAGTGCAGAGTTTTGCATCTGGGGAAGAACAACACCATGCACCAGTACNTATGTCTACAAACAAACCTCAAGCTTTTATTCCTGATCTGGGTACATAGGATTTATAAAAATAGGGGAATGAAGATACAGAGTCTCTACCAAATATCTATGGCTTTTTCTTCCCAATATGGAAACATCTTCATGAACAAGGTATGCTTGCGACATTCCCTTCCAAGGTCTTTCCTCCAGTTTAATTCCTAGTGACAGTGGCTCAGTGTTGTAGGGGCAGTGCAGATGGTAAATTCACACCTGTCCCAGATTTTGCACCTTGTCAGAACCCACCATGGTATGGATTCTCTGGGAGTGACAGTATTATTAAACATCATCTGGCAGAAGCTTCAGAAATCAACACTCAGATATGCCATGAAGAGTTGTAATTTTTTTTTTTTTTGAGAAGAAAAACAACAGCTCTCTGCTCTGATACAGAACTAAAGAAGGACAAAGGAGCCCAAGAGAATTCCTTTTTTTGGAAATATTGGGTGGTAATATAGCCTAGTAGGAAAAAAAAAACAAAAAAACAACAAAAACCCCCACAACTTTATGAGAAAATGAAAAAATCTCAGTGATCAAGATTTTTAGGATAATATAAGCATTGAAATTTGTTAACCTTGATTAAGGCTCAGCATATTGAAAGCTCAGCTTGATTTATTTCAAGATGGTTGTCCCTATCCCTTCAACATCACAAACACACAGCCTTGAATTAATTAATTGGGAATCTGGAATCACCATATTGACATCACAAGAATTATTTGAGCTCTATAAAATTATCCAAAAATTCAAAATCAGATTAAGTATGTCATCAATACACATAATCAGTACTGCACTGATTAGGAAGGGAGCAAACACCTTTCCTATCTAAGACATTCATTCATCAAAAGAGCTTGGGAGAAATTTGTCATTAAATCAGAGGAACATAATTTCATATGTGAGATTCTAAGTAATAGCACTGAAGAAAATGGCACTGACTGAAATAATTGAACAGGCTTGCTTCTTACGGTTAATGGTTTCTCCTCAACTTCTGACTAATGAGAGTGGAAACTATACAGCAATTCTGAAAATTGTGTAGCCAGGAACCAAGGAGTTTGCTATCATGTTTTATACACTTTATACACTTTATACACTTTATTACTTCAGAGGTTTGATTTGGGCCTTTACAAGGTCTTGGCAAATACCTAGTGACCAAAATACCTGCCTTACCAGGTGTGTGCATCAACTTACCTTCATGATGATTTCATATATTCTATTGATAGCCACAGAATCTCAACAATCAAGACTTTAGAGCAATGTTATATTCTCTTAGGCATGATGGGATAAATTTCCAGTCAGATAAGATGTGAAGCCCCAAAATACATGTCTTCCTCTCCACTCATTAGGGAAAGGAGGAATTGTTTTAAGGCTTGACAGGAGTTCATGCTTCAAAAACATTGTCTGGTGTCAACGAAACTTCTACACCATAAAACATACTATAGGTTTCCCCAGATTTCTACCTGCAGTGAGGCCCCTAGGAAATAATAGAAGCCCCTACATGTTAAGTCCATGAGTGTAATTTACCTCACAATAAATGGGTGTCTTTTCATCCCCTATCCCCCCCTCCTTTGCCACTCTCCTCTGCACCAAGAGCACTGAGATCAGCCATTCTGTCTCTTTCAACCACACTGGAGAGAAGATTCTCCATCTCTTTTCTGTTCTAAATCCCACAATTCCACAGTGCTGCCAAGAGGAACATGTCTGTCCCATGAAGGGGAGCAGCATGCTAGTGTGAAGATGATGAAGATGAGAAGTGATGAGATCCTGAGGGATGAAACATGAAACATGTTCAGCCTTTCTTACAGGACCCTCTCTCACTCCTTTCACCCTATTAGCCCTCTTGTTTCTCTGGATCATTGGCTTCAGTTTCTGGGCTGATCTTTCTCTGAATAAATCCATCATCCCACTAATTTTCCTTCTTCATAAAACAAATAAAAGTTGAGACTTTGTAGAAGTGTTCATATTCAGTCCTGAGAGGGAGTTTTAGTGCTCAAATGCTATGACATCGGTTATTGCAACATTGTGAATAACACTTTCATGTCTAAGAAAAATTTTATGTATTGAATAGCTGAGAAACTGGCTGAACTCTTCATCCTGTAAATTTCTCACAAATATTTCCTTAAAATCGAATGGATTTAGAAACCTGAGTAATCAGAAGATCTGGCCCTAAGAGATCTTGGAGGATTGGACAGAAGTATTTCCAGGCTTGATATACTAATTTTAATAAAAGAGTAAGTTTAATACATGAATATCCTACTGAAAAACCAATTATTTTTCAGCAGCATAAACCAGTTATTGAAGTTATTTTTTAATTAAAGTCAACTCAAGTGCATTTGTGCACAAATGGACAACACAGGGCTTTTTAAATAATCACTCTGAACTCTTGTAACAGCTAAAAGTTTATCTAAGGTAAATTGAATTTATTTTTTTCTTTTGAGATAAGAATTGTGCTTATAGCCAGAAAAAAATATATTAAAAAGTTAATTTGTGTAATTTTATTTCCATATCTATACGAGCTCTAATTTTCTTCCTCTTCTCCCAGCCCCATCAATGTGACTGCAGTGCTGCGAGCAGTGAGAGTTAGGGTGTAATGTGTCCAAGGACAATTCCTCTGGCTCTGCAGCATGTCAAGAGGAGTTTCAGGGCTGGGGTGGACTTTCACATCCACTTTCAATTTCAGTATGATCTAAAGGGGTCAAGTCAATGGCAGGAAACCAAAGCAGTGTTTTGTTGATTTGATACAGTTAAAATCAGATGGCAGATTGGACAATTTTTTGCTATTAAACAAATCAGTTTTACCATATGAGATAACCTGTCCCTATCTGGTAGTATGGCTGAAAAACTATGGTCAATGTACTTCTACTCTCAACTAGGACTATTTTAATAGGGAAAAATAAATCATGTTACCTCTTTCTGATATGTTGAAGATGTTACCATCCTCTTCTTTGCAGATGCTCCTTCTTTCCATTTCATTAGAAATTTTGAACCCAATGTTGACATTTGCCACACAAACCAGATGATGCAACATTTGCACAGCCTGGGGAATAAGGAACCTCTCGAGCTGCATCAGTGTTTGACAAAACAGACACTTTCAGTGTCCCTTCCTGCTTCAGTATCCCAGCTTTGCTGTCTGCCACAGGCTTTCCTGACCTCAGCTGAATCACTCATTTGTACAGTTGAATTCCAGCTAAAGGATTTGGAGTTGCCCAGTGAAAGGTATTCCTAATCACTCATTTAGCCTTTTTTTGCTTAATTTTATTTTTCCAACCTATCCCCAGCTGTGCTTACCTATCAAGAGTAACAATGCTACTCCCAGAATAAAACCTGAAGGAGTAAACTTGGCAATGTTCAAGCACATCCATTTCCCAGATAACTGTAATGCATGGCAGGCAGAGGCGCTGCTCTGTCAATACGAGTGTGTGGTTCACTGTTCAGGTTTTGCATTCAGTTGCAGTACTGATTAGAAGCAAAATAAAACTGCATGGTGTGTTGTGCTGGACTAGAAAATTTAGACTACTTTTCCTCAGTTTCCCACCACCATGCTATTACAGTTTTGGAGTAGATATGCTAATGCAACTGAGCTTGCCTTGTAAGTGTATTTATGCCCATTTCTGCAGGAGATGTCCCTTGTACCCCTACACTAAGTGATTCATGCTACGAGATTTGCCGAATGACCACTCACTTCAGCAGGGCTAAGATTCCGCCCCTGCAGAACTGAAATTAGAAGAGCAACATGCAGTAACACAGATGGTGCAGCATATTAAGAAAACAAGATATTATTTTTACAGGGGGAAAAAACTCTCAATTTTAAACAAAAAAAAAAAAAAATAAAAACAATTGAGAATGAACTTATAATTGAAGTTTAATTGTCACCTTCCGTAAAAGTAAAAATGAGTAAGAAGAAGCTTTAAGAGGAAGCACAGTTAAAAGCATAACATGAACATCTGGTTCTTCCATATTATGGATGATATGTTAATATATGATCTAAACATCATGTCCAAAGTTTTATAAACAAAGATATCCATTTTCTCTACCTCCATCTAACAGGATAATCTTTGAACAGTAATAAAATAAATCACACATCATATTTACTGTTAGGCTTTCTCTATTGTTGCAATTTAGTTTAACTTGAGACAACATGGCAAACTCTATTAGCAAAAGCATAATTTACTTTTTTTCTCAAAAAAAATTAATTTTCTTTTAAGGTGATTTTGCAGATACAGTTACTCTCAGAGTAAATTAATTAGTAATAATTAATATTTACTCATTAAATTAACTAATTTAGTTAAATAAATTACTTAATCTGAGTTTTCCATAGTGAATGCATCCAGTACTATGAGCATTCATGCATTAAAGGTTACAACTGTTCTTTGTATTTAGCTAGAAGAAATTTATTCATAAAAGTGCATAGGTATATTATTGAGCCTGTACATGATTAGAACTATGAGAATTATATGTATGTGATAACTGAAAGTCAAAATTATTTCCTAGGTTAAGATTCCTGTCCAGAATAATCACAAGTAATGCAATGTACTTCAAGGGTGGAGAGGCCATTTTCCTAAATACATTTGGTTTTGACTCAAAATCCATTCACAGAGCACTTTGTATGAACGTTCTAATAGGGATAGGAAATGGAAATTCCATTCCCCAGAAAAACATTACTTTCTCAATGAATCAGTAGATAAAGGTCATCCAGCAGCCCAGCTGAAAAAAAAAGCAAAAACCCTCACTATGAAGAATTGTGCACATGTTTACATGATCACAAGCAACTGAAGACATGTTTGGGGGTTTTCTCCTCTCAAAAGGAGATTCCCACTCCTCAGCTGGTAAGTTGTTCTAACTGACACTTTTCACTGAAACTTGTATTGTCAGTCAGTTACCAGGTCTTACCTGGAAGATAATTCACATTCTATTGAAAAGTAATAGTTTCTTTGGATACATCTATCTACACCTTTTGTCTAGGCAAACTGTCAGAAAACCAGGAAGGTCAGAAAACAGGTGAGCAGAGACATGGCTAAACTCTACCAGCCAAACGTCCACAGTGAAAATAAATAAATTAATAAATAAAGCAATGGCTGAGGGGGGTTTTATCCCTCTGTATAAATACCTGCTTGGAGGAAATGAAGATGAGGGAGACAGACTTTTCCTGGAGGGACCAAGTGATATGGCAAGAAGGCATTAATTTAAAAAAATAAAAAAGCAACAACAAACAAACAACACATAAAATTCCCTCTGGACACAAGAAAACTCATTTTTTACTGTGAGGATGACAGCACTATCACAGGTTGCCCAGAGACACTGCAGAGTCTCCGTCATTGGAGATATTTAAAGCCCAGCTGGATATTTTCCTGCCCAGTCTGCTTTAGCTGACCCTGCTTGAGCAGGGTGTTGGGATTGTTGATCCCAAGAGGTCCCTTCCAACCTCAAGGATTCTTTGAATCTGTGATGCTGTGAATCAGCTGTAACTTACAATGTGACAAGCTTTGTGTTGCTTTAAAGTTTTAAACTTTGTAGCTGAGTCCAAAGAAATATTTTTGATGAAACATCTTACCTTTGTCTTCCTGATACCAACCTAGAAAAGGCAGTAGAGTAAATGGATAGACTTTCATTAACATTCCTCAAAATATTGTGTAATGGGGATGTTGTCCTGGAAACCCTGCAAGTTGAATGAAGGGGACATCTCAAGTGGCTACAGTCTCTGGGGACTGTATTCCAGCTCCTCATTTATGGAGGAATAAGGTCAGGAAGGCAATGTTATAAAACCTTTCTCCTTGCTATTAAATGCAGATACAGATAAGCAGGATGCTCACAATGATTTTATCTCTATTGCCAGGATTAATCTGTATAACTTAGACACCGTATGAGATATCTGAAATATCTTCAACTTGCCTTTCCAGTGAACCACAGAAATAAGAGAGCTCATAGTCCCTTTCGGAGGGGGAATTTATTCCACCTTCTTCTATTACTGACTTAAAGTTAAGATTACTGTGCCCCCAAAAAATGCCTGATACATAGGATTAATCTTGTTTGTATATACCAATGGTGCTACCTGATGGCGTCCTGAAATTCACAGTACTTGGTAAATGAAAAATACTGTAGGAAAAATATCTTCAAAAAGTTGTTTCAATAAGCTCCAGTCCTCTGTGTATTGCTAGAAACACATCAGAAAAACTATTCCTTAGTTTTCTTTCTCCCTGTTCATCCAAACTTACTGCATACTCTTTATACTTAGGGAATCAAGCAGATAATTCTCCCTAAGCCAGGCCCTCATTAAAAGTTCTTGTGCTACCAAGTACTCACAATGGGGTTCATCACAAATAACTTTAGATCATAAACACTAGCAGTTGAGCTATGCATTTCAGCATGGTCAGGAGACGAGCTCCCACTCTAGCTACTTGAAACTTCATTTTTTTCTGAGCAATTTCTTTATTCTTTCTTTGTTTTCTGCTCTAGGTAGCCAACTGTGGAGTGTTTGGTCTCTTTGGTTTTGTTTTTCTTTTAATTAATGGGCAGGGAAGAGGAAAAAGGAAATCTTCATTTTTCAGTGAAGTTTTTGGAGTTGGGTTCTCAAAAAAGTACAAAGGCATTATCTAAAAGAAATATATTTAAAAATAATAAAAAGAAACCTAAAACCAAGAGTGCTCAAACTCTCCACAGTAAACAGCATTCATCACAAGCTCTACCTCTCTATGAATACCTCTCTTATCCTATAGTGTCCCAAAGCATACCTTTTTTTTTTTTTTCCTATAAGAAAAGATCCTGTCTGCATGTAAGATGGAATTCTAAGAGAATAGTGGGAGAGGAGGCTCTAATTACACGCTGACCATTTAGTGGTGAGTCCAACCCTGAATATATAAATGAAACAGAAAAAAAAATGGAAGAATGATGCTAGACACTTGTGTGTGCATGACATGCCAGACAAAGTTATCCGTTCAATGTTTTATTTCTCTTCCCCATCTGAATCATTACAGAATATATAGAGTTTAAGAGCTCAAGGTAGTTTCTATAGCCACTGCCTGACTGATGCTCCCTCTGATTAATACTGAATACAGAGGTAGATCCCTGTCCTCAGAGGAAGGAAGAAAAACTATTTTGACACTTCTGTTTGGATCTATCATCATCCAGGGGTAGCACATCATGTATCAATGCATGTGTGAGGCACTAGGAGTCATATATGGATGGAGAGGATCTGGTGGGCAAGATGATACCTGATAAATCTGCCCTGAGTAAGATCAGTGCATCCAAACGGGAACAGAGCAGTGGTTACTGATGCTGCAGCTGAGGTTCAAAATGTACAATCCTGACTCTCTGTCTTTGCGACCTTGTAACCCAAGATGATTGACAACCCACCAGCAGGCCTGTTTTCTTCTCTTAGGAAAACAGCAACAGCTGTCTCTGAAGCAGCCTACAGGAATCAGGTAGTAATATGTCTTCAGTTATCCTTTCACCTAGCAAATTACAGTATTCTGAATGAGGTAAGAAAGAGGCCATCTGTTATTCCTCTTGATGAAATGTTTAATGTGGGAACATTTTTTACCTTGCAAGGTGGCCTCAGAGGCATAAAGCAGCTCTACCACACATCTGTCTGTCACTGAGGCATTACTTCAGCTACTAACGCCTCCTCTCCTGCTCAGATTAGATTGATTTATATTTCAGTTTTGTATTTTCTGCTCTTTTTTTTTTCCTTTTTTTCCTCCTAACCTTTTTTTTTTTTAATTACAAGGCATTTTGGTTGGGTTTTTTTTCTTGTTTTTTGGTTGTTGTGGGCCACATCTGTCACTGTGGTGACACTGTGCTAAATTGTCCTGACAACTCTTTCAGCCAGTGTTCTGTACTAAAGTTTGTTCTTCATACAATGGTTCACTATTGGTGTTTTTCTGTGTTTAACACACATTTCCAGGAGGATCTCCTCTATGATCTTATCAGGCACAAGCGATGAGACTGACTGGCCTGTTCCCTGGGTCTTCCTGTGGTGTAAAGCTGACAAAACAGGTAACAGATTTGATCCACAGGCATTGTGAGAGATTCATATGTTTATTAATTTTCCCTTCATCTTCCTTTTTCTTTCAACAAATGATCTATTTTATTGAATGTTACAACATACTACAGACACAGTATTTTCATTCTGATGTGTGACATAGGCATTCCATCAGGACTATCTATTTTAATATCTTGAGTAATTTAGACCTCTGGGTTTAGAGGAATGAAACACCCCTGAATAATAAATATGCAGATTAGCTCTATCTGCCTTGTCCAAAATATGCTGATTTTGCTGGAAAACAGTCATGCTGTCGTAGGCTTTGGGCTAAGCTGGAACTATTCACAGAATTAAGACAGTTAGGCCCTAATTCAGATTTTTTTCCTTACTGAAGGAAAGATTTAAAACACTGAACTCAAAAAGATTAAGCATATAATGAAAATAGAGTTGTTGGTTAAGTACTTTCCTAAAGGAAGCCTTTATGCAGATCTCTGCTGTTTTGCTTTCATTTTTCCAACAAACAACTTTATCTCATGGTCACTTTCTAGCAAAGATTAATACTAATACATTTTTAATCTTCAGATTAGCTTTATTCTCTTTGACCCAGTTTAATTGATTCTTTACATGAAACAGGACACTGTAATTTCAGTTGCTTTTTCTTCCGTTCAGCTTCTCTATTTTTAATCATTCATTAAAATGTAAATGAGAAATCAACAATGCTCTCATGTTGAAGTCCTGTTTTGTACATATGAAAATCAATAGTAAACTGTTTATTGGATTAAGTGGAAAAGTATCTGGTCCTTTATATGGATCGATGTAGTAAGATAAGGTCTTAACTGTTTGCTGTTTAGAGAGTTCAGCATATTCTTACAGTATCCCTAGAACTGATAAAATCAGACATCATGATATGAAATGGCAAGGTGCCCATTGACATTCAAGAGGAAAGGAAAGTGACATAAGAATTTTTTGTATACTTTGTTCTTCTGTCCAAGGACTGATTCCTTGTTATCAAGTACTGTGGTGCAGTAGAGGGAGATCTGGAAAGCAAAATAGTTTGTGAAGATAGTTTGAGGTCCACACAACCTTTTTTCAAGAGTTTTCTTTAAATCTGTCTTGATATTAACTCACGGACTGAAGTGATGTCTGTGGCTTGAGAACTCTCCTGAAGCGGACCTTCCAGATTCGTTTAATCTAAAAGTATTGTGCATGCACAAAGGGAACCCTCTGATAAGAACCAAAACATGTTATTGGTATGAAGCAAAACATACTGAGGAGTATCTGGAGAGTTTCTCTTCAAAAGAGCATTCTTGATCCAAAATCAAAAGCTAGTGAGATAAGAAGGTCAATGACTGACCAAGAAGGATGTTCTCTTGAGTTGTTAGAGCGGTTGACATCATAAGCTGAAGCAGAAAAACAAAATAACATTAGGAACACAGAAGATGGAAATGTGTTTTTACATTATACGGGTGAGAAAGACCATATTCATCTCATAAAGTAATAGGATTAAGAAATATTTCAAACATTTCACAGAATCACAGAATCACAGAATCTAAGGGGTTGGAAGGGACCTCGAAAGATCATCTAGTCCAACCCCCCTGCCAGAGTAGGGTCACCTAGAGTACATCAAACAGGAACGCATCCAGGCGGGTTTTGAATATCTCCAGTGAAGGAGACTCCACAACCTCTCTGGGCAGCCTGTTCCAGTGCTCTGTCACTCTCACAGTGAAAAAGTTTTTCCTGATATTTACATGGAACCTCCTATGCTCCAGTTTAAAACCATTGCCCCTTGTCCTATCATTAGTCATTACTGACAAAAGCTTGGCTCCATCATCCTGACACTCACCCTTTACATATTTGTAAACATGGATGAGGTCACCCCTCAGTCTCCTTTTCTCCAAGCTAAAGAGACCCAGCTCCCTCAGCCTTTCCTCATAAGGGAGATGTTCCA
>VZRW01005204.1:95083-117916 GCA_013398125.1 Aegotheles bennettii
CTCTCCTGTTGCCCATGACTTACCAAAGATGATGGAGAGTGGCTTAGCAATGACCTCTGCCAGCTCCCTCAGCACCCTTGGGTGCATTCCATTTAAAATTAACATTTAAAATATGTTCATGTTTAAGACAAGCTGAAGATAGTTCTGCAGGAATTTCTTAAGTACCTTTTAGTGGAGACATTAATGTAACATCAGCTATAATGGTATGAAAGCCATAACTCTATTATTTGACTCTAGTCACTGAACTTGTCTGGGTTTCTCACCAGAGTTGGCATAAATATATAAAAATAAATGTATTGAAGGCTAATGTGGTAGAGTTAGAGGTGAAGGAATGTTATCTAGAAATTAAGAACTTGGTACATAAAATTGTTTTAATTATTGCTATTATGTTATCTTCATTTATTTGAGATAACAACATTAGATTCTAAAGAGCCAGCCATTTCCCACAGTATTCTTCTTCTATAAGAAAGGACAGGCTTCCAAATCATGCTGTGGATTTTCTTGAAAAGGTTGAAATTCATAGAGTTGGAAAAATTTCAGATATGTGCTTTTGACTTCTATCCCTTCTGTCCTTTTAAAGAGATGCAGTAAAATGAGACTGCTTAGGGGAGGCATGAGACTATTTTGATACAGCTCAGGTTGGAAGGAACATTGGAAGATCATCTATTCCAACATTTTGTGGGAAAGGGAGCATAGATATGAGATCATCTAAGCACTCTGTCCAATCACATCTTGAAAACATCTAGTGATGTGGACTCTACCACATCCCCATGGAGGTTGTTCAGTGATTGTTCTTGCTGTAAAAAATTCCTTTCTTTGATAGGAAACCTCTCCTTGCACAAATTGTACCCATTGCTCCTTGTGTTCACCATGTAGCTCCATGATAAGACAGACCCTCTGTCCTACTTCAGCTGTTTCTCATAGGGCAGGTTCTCCAACCCTTTGATCATTTCATGGCCTTCCTTTGGACTCTTTTCAGTCTGTCCATGTCTTTTTTGAATTGCAGGAACCAGAAATGGACAGAGTACTGACAAACACTGAGTAGAGTAGGATGATCAGGTCTCTATCTCTGCCTTTGCAGATGCAGCTGGGGATCCAAATTACAATTATGCTGCAGAGGCTCGCTGATGACTCATTCTGGTGGTTATCCACCAGGACCTACAGATCACTTTCAACAAGGTTACTCCCCAGCCACAGAGATCCCTGTCTGCACTGGGAACTTTGGTTATGTCATCCCAGTTACAGAACTTTGCACTTGTCTTTGTTAAATTTCATACAGTTGTTGCTTGCCCACTCTTCCAGCTCATTCAGGTGTCTTTGTAAGGTGGCTCTCTCTTCTGATGTGTCTTTCTCACCATCCAGTTTGGTGTCATCAACAAACTTGGTGAGGGTGCTTGTAATCCCATAATTCAGATTGTTTATGAAGATGTTGAACAGTGTAGGGCCCAGTACCAATCCTTGGAGGATCCCACTTGTGACGGGCTGCCAGTCTAAGTAAAAACCATTGATCACCACCCTCTGAGTAGGACCAATTTTCTACGGATCACGCAGACCAGCCATGCAAACTGTATCTTGCCAGTTTGTTCAGGAAGAGTGTGTGAGAAACAGTGTTGAAGTCCAGGAAAACATTATCCACTATCCTCCCAGTGTTGGCAGTGGATGTTGTTTTGTTGTAGAAGGTGATCATGTTAGTCTGACATGATTTGCCTTTGGTAAATCCCTGTTGAATTTTCCCAATCACCTGCTTCATATAGTTTGTGATATTTTCTAGAATGAGTTATTTGCATGAAGTGAAGTTAGTCTAATGGGCCTGAAGTTTCCTGGGTCCTCTTTGGCCCTTCTTGTAGATGGGTATGACATTTACCCTCTTAGAGTCACCAAGGTTATCCCCTAATTACTGTGACTTGTCAAAGTTTATAAGACCATGGCCTTGCAACAATGCCAGCCACTTCTCTTAACACCTTGATGTTGTGGTGCAATCTGTCCAGACCCACAGATTTCTGTGGGTTGAGCCCTTGTAAGAGGCCACAGACCAACCTTTCCCCCTCCACTGGTGGGTTGACATGCGCTTTGTTGTAGCTTCTTGATCCTGTGGTCTGGTGTCCAGCTACGGTGGTAAAGACAGAGGCAAAGAAGGTATTGAGAACTTCTGCCTTGTAAGCATTACTAGTGACCAGGTTCCCTGCCCTGATTAGCAATGGGCCTATGTCCTCCCTGTACTTCTGCTTACTGCTCATGTATCTGAAAAGCCCTTTTGTTGTTGTTCTGGATATCTTTGTCCAATTTTGGGTCTAGCTGAGCTTTAGGCTTCCTGACTTCATCTCTACATGCCCTAGCAAGTTTCTTGTAGTCCTCACTATATATTTGGCTGGCTTTCCTTAGTCAATATGCTTCTTTTTTTTTGCTTTTAATCACACCCAAAAGCTCTTTATTAGGCCAGAGTGGTCTCTTATCCTGCCTTCTTCCTTTCCTTTCGTAGAGAATGGGTTGTTCCTGTGCTTCTAGGAGGCTGTTCTTGAATAATTGCCAGCTCTCACAAGCTCCTTTACCTTTCATAGATGCTTCCCATTAAATCCTTCACAGCTGGCCTCTGGCTCTTCTAAAATCCATGGTCTTTGTCCTAGCATTGGTCTTTCGTATGCTCGACAGGATCTTAAACTCCACAATGCTGGTGTCACTGTATTCAAGGCTACTATTGGTAGTTCTGTTGTCAAGTAAGTCTTCTCAGTTTGTGATCAGTAAATCCAGCAATACACTGTTCTAAGTTGGCATGTTCAGCATCTGTAGCAGGAAACAGTCCTCCATGCATTCCAGGAACTTGATGGATGATTTGTGCACTGCTGTGTTGTTTTCCCAAGAAAAGTCTGGGTAATTGAAGTCACCCATGACAATCAGATTCAGTTGGCCCAAGACTTCCTTGAGCAACTGAAGTAAGGCTTCATTAGCCTTGTCTTCTTTGTTTAAAATTCTTTCATTTAGAAGCATAACTTAGAACTTGTAAAAAGATGAAAGAGTGTAAGGGGGGGTGGGGAAGGAAGGGGGAGCTAGGGATATGATTCTTGTCATTATGCTCCTCTTATTTTAATTAGTCACATAATTGTTGGAAGACATGCTTACACAAGCATGTTGCCTCGTGGGACATGCCATCTTGACAAAAGAAAGCATATGCCCAAAACAGCTTGCAATTTTTCTAAAAACAGGATGCAAGAAAAAAAGAGATAATAAGTTTTGGTCCTGAATCTTAAAAATATGCCTAAAGTCCTACCACCATTAATAGAATTACTCATTCATTTGGAATAAAGTATGGATTACATATCTTATTGTGCAAGTGATCACACAGGGAAGACAAAGGAAATAAAACAGGTAAGAGTAGCAACACTGTAAGATCCAGTGACTCTAGACATGTTGGTATCTTGTGGTGGAGGATGATATGGGGACATCTGGCCTGACTCTGCATCTGAAGTCAGGTTGGGTTCATGACAACACATCCCAAAGAAACCATCTGTCTTAGAGTCCAGAAGTACTCCGACTGGGTGATGTCAAGAAGATCTGTGTATTTCCACAAGATGTATTACATTGCTTCTTTTGGATGGGCTATTTCAGGTCACTGGTAGCTCAGGGACTGCTTCACTATGCTCTGCTGAGCATCATACATGAGCTATTTTGCTGGCCCAGATTAATTCAAATATATTCTTTTCTCTGGTTTTGGTTTCATTATTTTTTTCCCAACATTAGTGAAAGACTTTGAGTGTTGTCATTCACTTTACATACGTAAGACCAGCGATCTCACTTCTCCAAATCTCAGATGTTTGTAATTGGGTGATAGAAATTTGTGGCAATTTATGTATTTCCTCTAGCCCTCTTCTTATCTATTCTCTCACAATAATAAGGAACATTAAATAGGCATCAGTGCCTGTTCATCGACAACAAAAGTAAATCAAATACTTTTTCTTGCCAATATAAATTGTGTTGTATGATTTCATTCTTCAAATCCTTTGAAGGCATGCATTTGCCACCAAATATTGTGATACAGCTTTTTATTGTATATGAATCAATATATTCCCCTAGAGTCATGAAAAATACAAGATTTGTCTGCATAGACCAAATATTTGTGAATAGAATCCATAAAATTCAGCAAACAATGGATTAGTAGTAAGTACTGGCTAATGATGCACTTGACTAAAGTTTCTTTTTTTTTTTTTGCAATTGGTTAGAAGTAGTTGATTATATTTAATAGACCATGTTAATTACTGCATCTCTGAAATTTATTGAACAATTAAAATAAAGCACTAGAGACTTGTTATACCAAAGGGAACAATCCTACAGTGAATGTTACACGAAGGGACAATTAAACGACCTAATACCACTGAGCCTGTTCCAGCTGATAATTCCACATATCTGCTAACAGAGTTTGAGTCTAAACTTCATTCTGTGTTTTGTCACTGCATTAGCCACTGTGTCCAAAGCTTTGACCTGAATTCCTTTTTTAGTTAGTGGCAGAAGTCTCCCAGACTGCAGTGTGCTTTGGATCAGGCACCCCAAATCACCCAAATGACTGACTTTTCAGCCTGAAATAATGGCAGTCTACCAAACTGATTTGTCACCTTTGCCTGATGTTCACACATACTAATGAGTTCTGAAAATGTTAAATGTTTGCTTTGTGCACAGATCAAATACACTGTCAGAATAAAATAAGTTCTGAGCCAACAAATTTACATGAGTTTATTCTGAAAACATTTACATGTCATTAATACATTAACATAATCTGATGTTCAGAGCATGTTTAACTGTGACTGGCATGCTCCTGATTAGGAATTGTGGGCACTGGAAAGAGCACAGCTTTTCTGTGCTGTGGGGTTTTTTTCGGCATTCCTGGATTGCCGTATATCAAGGGAGCTGACATTTTCTGCTGAGATGCTGAAATCACAATGCTTAAAGCTACTATTGTCCTGCGGGATCATCCATTCTTACTGGTGATTGATAGTTTTGAATTCTTCTGGACACGTGGGACTGGATTCAGCTGTCCAAACACAGGTGTCTAGTGCCATATTAGCTTGAACTGCCTCTAGTTCTTATTTGAGAAGAGTATGTATGTAGCTAATAAGCAAAAAAAACCCCAAATTGGATATCACAAAGAGCTTCCAATAGGCATCACTGCCTGTGATTGATAACAGAGAATTCTTGGTCTTTCCTTTCTGCGATAGAAGTATGAACACCTTGCTCTTATGTAGATAGCAGTATATTTACACCAGAATTTAAGTTTTTAGTCTGGAGCTGAATCCTACCCATGGTTAATACATATGAACTCCCTAGAGACTCTCAAACTTCCTGTTGAGTGCCAACCCTGACCTCTAACAGTAAAAGTCTTTCCTTCACAGAGACCTTCAGGCATATCTCTTTTGAATTTCCTCAGAGTAGAAAATGGGGAATCTTCTTTTACATTTTTTCTGGAGAAAAAAGTTTTATTCTACTTCTTATCCTAGCAGCAGAGAGAATCTGCTGGAATGACACAGCCCAGCATTATCTTTTGCTACACCTGTTATGGAGAAGTGTTTTTCTAACATAGTTCGAGTGGCTTTTCTAACCCACTTTAGACAACTAAATATTGTATTGGAGGAGCCATTACACTGATCTTGCAAAACAGATTCTTCTGTCCCATGCACATACCTCATCGTGTTGAATGCTTTTCTTTTCTCCTTTCAAGTAGACTTTGATGGACAGCAGCTGGATTGTTACCTTTCACTGCCATGAGCAGTTGTGAGGGGTCAGTGAAAATCCTGGGAAGATCGGACTGCTCTTGTGCTTGGCAGTGAAGGCATAGCTGTACATGCTGTACTGAACTCCTGCAGAAGCCTGTTCCATAAATTAAAGCTTTTTGTTAGCAAATCCTGAGTCTTAACTGTTGCAAGATGAATGGGAGCAGTGGCCATCAAAGCACCCCCTGCAGATTACAATTTTCATAGCACACAAAAAGGGAATGGAGATGGTCCAGAGCAGGTCGGTCTAAGTTGTCTCACCTGCTTTCAAACTTTGAGCAGTAGAGCAAGAGTAAACAACCAAGCCTGGGATCTGAGTGGCAGATCAAAAAGGCTCTGTACACATGAGCTGGATCAAGGATATGTCCTTATGGGATTCCAGTGACCAAAGAGAAGTGGGGGAGGAATTTAGCAAAGCAGATTTGCAGGCAGTCAAAACTATCTGCCTTTGCTATTTGGCCAACTTTGTGAACAGGGAATCCACGTGGGAGGTGATTTTTCATCTTCAGCCTTAAGTCAGACCTGCTGCTCAGTCAGTAGAGCCAGTATTTTTTAAGTGTAGCCTTTCTGGAGGGCAATAAGCAATTGTGTTTCTCTTGACTGAACAAGACTCTGAGTAGTAACGGGCTGCCTGGCAACGTGATTGCTCCTAGCTGGCTGCATGATGTCGACCAAGGCTAAGTGTGGCGTCACCCAGCAGCTGCAAGCCACGAGCTGATTACAGCCATACGATGATCACCATTTGGACTCACACACAAACAGCTCATTCATGCTCAGCTGCTGCTTTCTTCCCCGGGTAACAAAAAGGCTCTTTGATACAATGATGGCCCAGGGAATATCATCAGACCATAAGACAGAACATTTAACTCCATCGTGTTTTCGAACGATGGTTTGGAAAATTACTCCTGTTAAGGTGCAAATAAAAATACATTGCCAAAGACATGATGTGGGAGTACATCTTAGTGGTACTGACTGTCAAAAGGTGCTTCACTGCACGACTGTAGAATCTCCTGCCATTATAGGTAGGGTAGGTAGGGACAAGTGGAAAGGGAAAAGGATCAGTATGAGTTGTTTTTAAGCTGTCTGCTTTCAAAATGTAGCACAGCAGTTAGAGCTGTGGCTCAAACGTAGTAATAAACTGGAGTATGTGGTTAGCACTAATGCTGTGGTTACATTTAAAACCCTGCCCAAATCCGCAGAGCTGTTAACGCTCATCACCATGAAGAATTAGGTTTCTATTACATACAGATTTTGTGACATAGTACTGGAATAATTCATTCTGGAGTAAGCACAGCTACAGAGATAAATTAGTGTCATAGTCCCTGCTACCCTGATTTTTTTCCTGATATTAAAGAAGTCGACTTCTATAGGCATGTGTTGGTCATTAGAGGACACCACTGATATTAGGAGATCTGTTACTTGATCTATACCTTTATTGCTTTTTGATCACAGAGGAACACTTACTCAGCATCATTAAAGTCAGCATATAAATTATCCACCAATACTTTTGCTGATTTCTGAAATGCTATTTTAAACTTTCTGTTAATAGTGAATGTATATATATGTATACTTGTGCGTGCATAAAAATAATTTGACAGTGGACCTTTCCACTTTATTTTCAGTTTTCTTGCAGTTTTACTTATATATCTTTGCATCAAAGAAGGCTATATTGCATATCAGATGAATTTTAACCACCACATTAATTTGCTTTTTTTTCATTATTAATCCATTTGAGTTACTATTTTATTCATAAACCTCCTAACTGAAAAATGTAAAATTATTTTTGTCTCAATTCTGTTATTTTCACTTTCTCTTAGTCTCTTTTTTTGTGAAATCTCTTGTTTTTTATGCAACAAAAAATCTCATGTTAATTCAGTTTGAATTTTTTTCAACTAAGAGCTGAACAGATTTCAACATCACAGGTATGAGACTAATGTGAATGGAAAAGGAAGAAAAGAGTAAAAAGTTTCAACCATTCTAATAATAAAACACTAAACACTCTTCCCAGAACACTTTGGAACAATGATGATTTTTTTCTAAAGGTGGTTATTGGATTCTGTAAAGTGCCAGTGATTTGGGTGCATTTTTAAAACCTCTGAAGGTACAGAAGATACAAAGATACAAAATGTTGTACAAAAGGTACAACATTCAACAGCAACATAAGACATTTAATATTTTAAGTTATTAGCTAGCTGTGTATTTATATCACATTTATCAGTTCTGTAGAACACTGATGAAAGTGTATCACTAAAGGATAACAGTTAAAAAATCAAACTGATATGTCTGTGGAAAAAAACCCCAAATAATATTATAAAACCACAAAATTTCAGAATCACAGAACCTTTGAAGTTGGATGGGACCATCTAGAGATCAATCAAGTCCAACCTCCCGCTCAAGCAGGGTCACCTACCTCAGGCTGCTCAGGATTGTGTCCAGTCAGGTTTTGAACATGTCTAAGGAGATGTTACAACCTCTCTAGGTGACCTGTTCCAGTGCTTGAGTCCCCTCTCAGCAAAAAAAAATTTTCTTATGTTCATATGTCTTGTATTTCAACTTACGCTCATTGTCTCTTGACCTGTCACTGGGCGCCGCTGAGAAGAGTCCATCTCTCACTGCTTCATTCACTCCTGTAAGATATTTATCCACATTGGTGAGATTCCCCTGAGCCATCTCTTCTCCATCCTGAACAGTCCCAGATTTTCAGCTTTTCTTTTCATATGAAAGATATTCCAGTCCCCTCATCATCTTCATGGCCCTTCTCTGGACCCACTTCTGTAAGTTGATACATACATGATAATCATGTTCACCCCTAGATATACATGCATACATATGGATAGATGCATTTAAATATAGGGATCTTCTGCAGAAATGCCATAAAGTGCCTTTGCCTGGTTCTTCTCAGACTTTTTGGAACAGGAGGTGAGAAGAGCTATTTGACTGCCTTTAGCCCTACCACTACTACAATTGTTAGCTGAGGAAGCTTGTCCACATATTACAGCATCAGTCTTAGGTTTGTTGATGCAGACTCAGGTATTCCAACCTAGTTGGCAGCCTAATTAGTAAAAGGTTAAAGTTTTGTTGTTTGAACATGGAACCCAAATACTCCACATCTAACACATTTGTATCTGAACAGAACATGCTGATGTTAAATCCCTATAGCAGTAAGGACTTCTCCTATCCCTCCTCTGAATTCACCCTGCTTGCTTAGGACTCCAAAGATATCCTGTCATGCTCTGTGACCTCCTGGGCTGTCACAACACCTATGATCTGTGGTGTTCAAAGGTCACATCCCTCCCTGTTTTGCACTGAGCTGCAAAGTAAGTGGACCTTCGCCAGTGGTACAGTAAGGGAGACTGTTGTGGATTAAGTCCAGTAAGAAGGTCACCTTCACAGAGCTGTTTGCTCACTCACACACAGTGGGATAGGGGAGACAATTGGAAGGGTAGAAGTGGGAAAATGTGTGTGCAACCAAAACAAAATAAGGAATTCATTCACGACCTCTCATCTCCAAGAAGGCAAGGCTTCACCATGTGTAACTGTTACTTTGGAAGACAGACACCATAACCCTCAACATCCCCCTTCCTCCTTCTTCCCTCAGCTTTCGTTGCTGAGCATAATATCATATGCTATGGAATATCCCTTTGGTCAGTTGGAGTCAGCTGTCTCAGCTGTGTCCTCTCCCAGCATCTTGTGCACCCCTAGCCTACTCACTAGCGGGGCCATGAGAAGCTGAAAGTGTAAGCACTGCTCAGCAATAACTAAAACATTGCTGTGTTTTCAACACTTTTTTGGTTGTAAATCCAAAACATAGCACCAGAAGGGTTGCTGTGAAGGAAATCAACTCTATCCGAGCCAAAACCAGTACAGAAAACAACATTACAATCAAATCTTACCAGTGCCATCCATATATTTATTATATTTAACAAGGTCAAGAGTTGAACTCTTTGAAATGCAGATGTGAATAACAATATCATTACCTAGAAGGATAGATACCCATTTATGGTTGCACATTTGAGGCTGAGGAAGCTAGTAAATGCCAGTTTAGACTAGATGAGATTAAGGGTTTCCATGAATGCTTACCTTTACTAAGTGAGATGGTGAAAAGATACATTAACATAAGAAAGCAGCCAAGAACACCAAGGTATCTGTCTGCCACTACTGACAGTGCATTGGGACAATATAATGAGTTTCGAGAAGTTCAATGAAGAGCAAGGCATTTAGCATTAGAGTTTATGAAAATGTATAGCAGATGACCAAGAAATGAGATGAAGGAGAATAGGTGTTGGAAGTCAACACCTACAAACGGTGATGGTAGTGAGAGATAATAAAGGCTTAGTTAGAAAAAATTGCCAGTTAATTTCATGCCAGTAATAGCAACAAAAACTGGCAATGGTCATTTGATAATAACGTTTTTATTACCTGTATCCCCATGAGGTCCCTCAGTCTCCAGTGAACCATCAATAAAGTCTATGGTGATAAGAGTGAGATTGCTTTCCAGGAAGTGGTTATGATTGTGAAGGACAGTCAGGAAAACTCTTTCTGCTATGGGTAGATCTTGAAATGATTACATTCTTAACCAGGAGGCACAACAATATGGAATGAGTGAGACCCCCTCTTATTATTTTCTTCCAGGATGTTACACTGAAAGAAGAATAGGATAGGCTTATACCTATTTGTGCTTGTCAGTAGCAGCTGATGATCAGAATAATCCCACCACAGTAAAAGTGGTTGTCTTTTCAGGATGCTTCAGGCAAAGTTTATTTGAACCCATATACATATATTGTTCTTATCACAAGTACATGTTCAAACAACCTTGAGTTAATTTACCTAAGTTTAAAACACACCCATAATACCTTTTCTCCAGTGATCTTCCTTCAATTCTTCTATTTTTCATTCTGGGATTTGGAAGCTCCTTGAAGAGGATTCAAGGTTTATCTTAATTGTATTAATACAGAAAGAGGGATTAGTTAGTTAAATTCACTGCATTAGCAGTTTAGGCATCATTCTTGTGACCAAACACCTTGGATCTTTTCAAAATTTTTATGCCTGACCAATCCCTATTTCATAATTTCAGGCATAGTCATTTTGTTGTGGCTTCATTAGTCTGTAATGCATGCTAAAAAGAAATAATCATGGTGTATATTAAGTACTCATTTTCTCTATCCTGTAGAGGAGACAGCTGTCAAGGAAAGGTTTTGATAAATCATGAAACTTAACAAATCACAAAGAATATACACATTAGTTACAAGTTATTGTCATGTAAATAATCCATTAGTTTCATAAAAAGTGTCTTAATTGTCAAAAAGGCAGCATGAGACACAAACCGATGTGATTAGACCAAGATGTAAACAAGAATATAAAAGATTGATCAAAAGCATTTAAAAGTTACTCAGAATCTATTGATTTGTGGATTGGGCTTGCTCTGGGAGGAAGAGAAAATAACAAATGATTTGGAGAGGGAGAATATAATGATCTTTGAATAACAGGATGCTGAACAAATAATGTGATTTCATGCTAGGGAAAGTAAACAATAGTGAAATGAAAGATGAATTCTCTTAAGAATGATTATAGGGAATTACAGATGGAGGACAGAGGAAAAAACAAATATATTAAATAATTACCATCAGCCAACATAAATAGGGAGAGAGGTGAAGAATGGAACATTGCTGAAATGAAGAAATGATTTCCAGGGAAGACCCCCTTGGGAACTCCAAAACTCATGCATAAAAGAAATCACAGCTGTCAAAAAGGTGAGTTCCTTTAAGTATGTTAATATGACAAGCCATGGAATGACTGAAAGCCTTTAAGGGAAATACAGTTTAACAAAATATATAAAATATGTATTGCTGAGTTAAAAGGAGAATCACATGTTCTATTCATTCATGTAAAAAGTCTATGGAATGAGTCAGCTAATTAAGCTGTTCAAAATAGAGAGGTGGGAATACAAAATGAGAGATCACTTCTTTTTCCTGATGGAGACCATTTCAGACATTACGCAGAATAATATTTTTGAAAGTACCATTGATTGACTTGTTTAACAATATGATACATGAGAGGGTTATCTGACATTCATTAGATGGAAAGATATTTTTATTTTTTTATGTATTTTATTTTTATGATGAGAAAAGAGTACTGATCTGTATACTCACCAGCTAAGGTGCAAACTTGCTGCAGGACCTGGAATCAGTTATTTAATGTTAATGAATCATGCAGGTAAATAGGAAACAATCTTCTGAATTAAAATTGATTAAAAGAGGCCAAACACAAACAGAAAAAAAATGGGGGAAATGTTGAAAATGTCCTTTAAATGTGCCTTGAAATATATAGTTCCCAAAGAGAAAATTAAGAGAATGCCATCTTAGTGCACTATGGGAGAGTAGTGTAACTCTTAGTAGGTGGTATTATTGCTGTGAAAGGCATTTGTTACACCTCACTCAGAGCACTTTCTGAAGCTTTTGTTGCAATACCTCAGCAAGAACATAATTGCCCTTGAGCTAGTAAGAAGCAGAGCAGCAAGAATAATATCCTTTGAGATGTATCATAGAGAAAGGTTAAAGGAGTTTGGTCTAGTGCAATATAAGAAGAGAATTTTTAACAAATTAATTGAAGTTGCTGGGGATATTAACAAACTACCAGCCACGATTTGAGAACAGAAATTCACAGAAAAATAAAGCTTGTTAGAGCAGCTTCGTTTTAATACACAGCCTGCTAAAACACACCATGTGCTATAGAGCAAATGCTCATCTGGGGAAGCTTGAGGTCAGGTTATGAATTCCATCAAATTACACTAATTTACACCTGCTGAGGATCTATCTTGAAATTAATTTGTCCTCAGAACATTCTTGTTGATATTAAACTTTTTCATTTCAGTAAGTAGAATAACTTACTAAAATGGATAAATAATTCCTTCAAAGTGACACAGAGAGTGAATATCAAGAGTTTTCTTTTCCTTTCTTTTATTTCTCTCTTGGTGCCATGTTTCCTTTCCTCCTGCTTTCATTCGAAGTCTGCTAAGCAGTACAATTGAGACCGATGAGAATAGGGTTCTTTGATCAATCAGATTTTAGATAGAAGTTGGGGGAAGACTTTTTTCCTCTCCATGGCACAGTTGAAGCATTTGGGGAATCTTCTCAATGTCAAGTTTAATTTAATTTATTTCTTTATTATAGTGAAGTACTTGCCTAGGGTAAAATACTTACTTTAGAAAGATGCTGCCCTTAGATCACATATTAAACCACATGTTTACTTGGCATGTTTTCAAAACGTAAGGTTAATCTAGGATGATGTATACTTAGTAACAAAATAAGGCCTATAATTTCATAGTACTGGATCTGCTGGTGGTTAAACTTGATGGGAAACTTCTTTATAATGTATAATTTTGAAAAGTTGCTGTATGATAATAATTTAATTCCTTTTCAGACAACATGTTTGCTTAGACTTGGACCTACTTGAACTCCCAGATGTTCTTTTCTACTGATTCTAAGTCCTGAACTGAATGGAATTCCAGAAAGTACAGAAGTGTGGAAAAAGAACAAAATACCATGGAAGCAATGCATGATTACACTAGAAGCAAACAGAGACAATGCACACATTAAAATCCAGCAGGGACCTGAAAAGTCATTCTGTGAGCTGTGAAACTGACTGAGCCTTCTCTCAAATGGCTTTGTGCAAAGTAGCTGACCATATACATGGATTCTATTATTTCTAATCAGAACTGGTTATGAACTCTCATCAAACAAATAAAAATGAGTCCAAGGCAGCATTTGGGCCTATAAAGGCAATCTCTATAAAGAGTGAACCATGTGTCATGGCCTGTGTCTACCAATACTAGTTCAGAATTGATGCTCCTCTGGGCTACTGGAGATAGGGACACTCCAGGTGTCCTGGGAGTTATATTTCAGGTGAAAGATAAACACTTCACTGGCCATTTAATTTAGTGGAACAGTACTGAAACTTTGCAAATCATATAATCCAAGACATTCCCAATTCCCTTTTGTCACTCTCCTAGATAAACATAGTAGTCATCATTACTATTTAATATCTCCAGCAAAGTTAGAGACAGAAACATTGATCAAATTTAGAATCTCAGTGTGGAGCTCCAGAGCAGGTGGAAGATCATCCCTGCTCTGGTGGGTTAGCCTTGCTAAGGGCCAAACTCCAACCCAGCCACTCACTCCCCTCTGCTCAGCAGAACAGGGAGGATCCTCAATGCTCACAGCTTTACTGTGAGGACAGCTTTATGCATGATACAGTCATGTTATGAAAAATTTTGGGTCTGGAAAGATGACAGACTGACATTTACTGCTCTGAGGAGATGGTATACCTTTAGCCCTTCAACTTTGTGCTAAAGGTAATTTTGACACCAATAATATTGCTATATTCCAAAGTAACATCAGACTGTAAGAGCACTAGTACTGTGCACTGACCCCCTGGATCCTGAAACTAAGAATTAACAATCAAATATAAAGTTAGCAATTTTGAAAGAAGACCAGACAGATGTGGGAATGAAAGTAGAATGCTGTCAGAAAAAATAAAAACTAACAAAATAAAACAAGATATATAAAAATAAAGGTAAATACAAGTGCAAAAAGCCTGAACTCAGGTAAGTGTTCAGATGATGACACTTTACTTTCATTAAAGAAGGCACTCACCCATTAGAATGGGCAGGTTACTTAGCTGAAGGGATACTGCTGATAACAGATAAATATTGAATTCAGGTTGTGATTTTTTTCTTTTAACCCATCTGAGGCTTAACTCATGACACTGAGAACAGGGAGATACAGGGTCATGTGCTCACCTACAGTCAAATGCACACTGGCTGACCTGGATTTTAAATAATGCACTCCATCGGTGCTGACAGTAAAGGCTGGAGAGAAAAGTACTCTCATCTCTTGCCTCAGTTAAATACACTCCTGATATGTTTTTTAGTGCAGTAAATGGATTTGGGTTTATGTACTATATAGCATGAGAAAGGGAGGAAGAGCTTTCCCCTCAAAAAAGTACCCTTATTTTTGCTCATTGGCCAGCAATCGCAACTCACTTTTAAGTGGGATTATATGATTTAACTTTCCCTTAGAGCCTGTTCTCCTTATCAGTGAGAGAATCACACAGCAGCTAGTTCTTTCAAAACAGACTAGGAGAGAAAAAAAGAAAAAAACAAACCAAACCAAAAGAGGCTAAATTAAAGATGAACACATCCACAACTGAACCTGCACATCTTGTACCCAATTTGAAATGTTTTCTTTACTCAAAAAAGAAACTGGTGATGCAGATGGAAAATGAATGAATCCACTGGGCTTGAATACTCACAGGCAACAAAGAGGAAGACCGTATTTTTCTTTTTTTCTCTGAATAAGTGCTGCTGCACAGACTAACCATGCATTGCTAATTGTATTTACAGAGCTGATGTGCTCAAAGGACATCCTGTTGGGAAGCAGAGTGTGGGGAATATGACCTCATGCTTTATGCATTTCAAGGAATTTTTTTTTTAAGTTCCCTCCAGTTTCTTCCCCATTTTGCAAACACAAATAAAGCTGAAAACACAATGGTTTCTGTTTTCTTTGCATTAGACCTTCATATTAAAATGATATATTCTAGCCTTTATAGACAATAGATCTAGGGTCTTAAATTTAAGATAATGAAAGTTTTCTGATTTTCAGGAGCCCTTTTTTGTTTGGTTTTTGGTTTTCTACTGTTTTGTTTTAATTATGTCTTCTGGAATATTTTATATCACAGAATCACAGAATCCTAGGGGTTGGAAGGGACCTCGAAAGATCATCTGGTCCAACCCCCCTGCCAGAGCAGGGTCACCTAGAGTCCATCACACAGGAACGCATCCAGGTGGGGTTTGAATGTCTCCAGCGAAGGATTTCACACAAAAGGCCATATATACCAAGTATTTGTGCTTTTTCTAAAATCTTGTCCATCTAAAGGTATTTCTAATTATTCTTATTCACTGGATACAGTGAAGGTGTGAAGGAAGAACCTTTCAAGCCAAATGGGATATAGGACATAATGCTCAAAAGGGTTAAGACAGTAAGGTATAAGGACACTGACAGAAATAGTAGTATAATATCCCTACATATAGCCCAGATGTACACAGGGACCTCATGATTATGTATCTATTTAGATCCTTCTCATGGCAGGTGATTACAGACAAGTGGCTTTACTTTATATATAAATCAGGATAACTGACTCTGGAGCCAACACATGTATGTGTAGAAACCTTTCAACCCATTCAAACCAGGTTTTGGTGTTGCACTCATTTCTGTTGCCTGGAAGAAAAACCAGTTGTGAGATTTAGTAGGCATATTTAAATGTGCCTTAATCTAGTTATTCTCATAGTCACATTCTTTTTTTCTTCTTTTCTCAGTTGATCTTCCTCCCAACCTTGATTTGTCTTGTACCATGTGCTAGATCCAAAATGGATATTTAATTATAGGGGAGTTTCCATACCTCTGAGCTAACTTCAAAGGGTGTTTAAGGTCAGTACTGCAGGGTTTAAGTTTAATGGTTTGTCAGAGGACAGGATCTACAGCCTGGTTTTATCACCTACTGGGGCTTTTAAGAATATGATCTATGAAAGCCATATACTGACCGTGGAAAACACCTAAGATGGTTAATTGCAGTTACTACCAGCAGGATGATGCTTAGGAATTTTGGTGCATCTTTCCACTTACAATTTATCTTCCTGGTGAAGCAGATAATTCAATGAAGCCATTTCTTGATCAAGACAGCATTGTGGGTCCTTCTCTTTTACCAAGTAGCCACTAATTAAAAATACTGATCTGGAATATTTGAAACTCTGAATCAACTTTGTCCTCTGATTTAAAGCAAGGGTTTTGTATCCTAATCTCCAGCATCCCAGCTGGACACATTTAATCAGAGGATATGCTCACATATCATTTTCATAATGTCTAGCCACGTTTTAAGAGTCAAGCATAAACTGGGCTACATGCAAAACAAAAGGAGACTCTTTAATTTAATGGCAGTAAAACTGCCATTAAAAGACAAATACAATCCTGAGCTTTCCCTGAAAGTATTTGCACTCAAAACCCTATGAAAAGTCACTTGAGACCAGACATGGTCATTCAGATGTCAGATTTTCCTATAATTTTTTGTTGAAACTGTTTCAGCTTTTGTAAGTTAACAAATATTCATCAGCTGAGACTGCAGGAAACCATAACAGAAATCATTTAAGATAAAAGGTTGGCCCTCTGTCCTTAAACCTGTGAGTAGCTGGAGATTATTATTTGTTGATTTATTTATTCATTTAATATTTTTACAAAGTGGACTGTTTTCAACAGGAGACAAAAGGGAACAACATACCCCCAAATACTTTATAATCTAATTGTTAGTGCATTTACTTAAGAAGGGTATGTTTGATAGAGCTTAGACAGAAAGAATTTAAGCTTTTCCATTTCTAGAAGACTATTTTATCTACTTGACTAAAAGGCAGAGAGTTATTTTCTCATCTACCTATCTTCTGTAGGAAATTACTATCTTTATCCTTTCTTTCCTTTTTTAGAGAAGGCTTTAGTTATTTAATTTCCTGAGAAGGATCAGTCTATAAATCTTGAGAGGGCTAAGGTATTTGGAAGTAAGAAGCCTGTTTCCTTCAGAAAGTGTTACTAAAATTTCTGTCTTCTGAGTTGGGAACCATACCTTTCCTCTGGCACTGTATAGGAGAGCCTGGATAAAGATTACAGATTCCTCTTCCCAAGAAAATAGTTTAATCCTTACTGCAAGTCGCACCTGGAGTGTCCCCCTTTCCTTTTCTTTTTTCTTTGAATGGTGCCATGAATCCATCTAACATTCAACAGGAAATGCATACTTTGAAGGAGGAGAGCAATGCATACTGATGTGTTACAGCTTTTGCAAAAT
Organism: Aegotheles bennettii; assembly: GCA_013398125.1. Lineage (NCBI taxonomy): Eukaryota > Metazoa > Chordata > Aves > Caprimulgiformes > Aegothelidae > Aegotheles > Aegotheles bennettii. The sequence goes on from VZRW01005204.1 coordinate 112,723, forward strand.
GCGTACACTTGCTGCAATTTTTTGACACTGGAAGGATATCAAAGCTTTTTATTGACTCAGGCAGGCTTTCAATTTCACTGTGGATGTTTCAGAGTTGAAAACTTCTAAGAAGCATTTTGCAAAGTTGACATCCAATAAAAATCAATAAGTTCATAGGTGATCTCAAACAAGAATCACATCCAATCCCTTTTTCATCCTGCATAAGGTCTTCAGGTCAGTCATTAAGCTATTCTGGGCATATTGAAAAGATATTGATCTTTATTGAACGTGTAAACAAATTATTTGAATGTTGCTGTATGGAGCACTCATAAACTTTATAGATAGATTCAGGAAAATAGAAAATAATATACAATTCTAGCAGGCAGGCTCGCAATACCAGGTTCACCTTATAAAACACAATTCTATGTCACAAGGGCACATTGTTGGGTCATGTTTTACTTGGTGTCAACTGAGATACATCGTGGACCCCCAGATACTTTTCTGCAAAGCCAGAACATATAGTCACTCATTCCCAGGAATGAAAGGTAGTCAAATATGACATTTGCAACATTTCTTTTTAGTGGATCTTCACAACAACAGTGATTCTTGTAGGGTTAAACAGGCCTTAAGTTTGACATCTCCAGGCTTTTCAACTTTATTCCATGATTTCTGCATCAATCCCATTGATTATGGCTTGACATTTATGTAGAATGACATCCCCAGTGCATCAAGAAGCATCAAAGAATGGAAAATATACCAGCTCCTCACAGAATTGTTGCATTTATTAATAGACTTCAATAATAATACTCTCTCATGCTACAAAACTGCTCAAATGAGTTTCCATTATTCATAGGAAACATAAAAGTGACTGTGAACATGATGCAAGAATACTTTGGTTAGATGTGAATTTGCTAATTATTTTTTGCTTAAATTTTTAAAACCCCTCCAATAATAATAATAATAATAATAATAATAATAATAAATGAATGTACAATTCTAAGTAATCAACAATTTAATGACCAATAATTATGACATTAGTATGTTAAAGGATAGTAAGTTTTTCTCACACATTTTTTTGGCAATTTATGTTGAAATTTTTGCAATGAAGTTTAAAATTATTTAATTCATGTAAAAGTTGCAAGATACAGAGCACAGAAAGCAAATACAGTAGTAAACTTAGGAAAATATGAAGACAGATGAACCCAAGCACTTCTGTTTCCTTTCTTTTCCCAACATACCAAAAAAAAAGTAAACAGTTCCTTTGGTATCTTCATAGCGTAGAAAATTCAAGTTAAATTTCCCTAAGCCGTCCAGATGGACCTTGACAGGCTTGACGTGGGCCCATGCAGACTGCATGAAGTTCGACAAGACCAAATTCAAGGTCCTACCCATGGATGGGGGCAATCCCATGCATAAATACAGGCTGGGTGGAGAATGGATTGAGAACAGCCTCGAGGAGAAAGAATTAGGGATGTTGGTTGATGAAAAGATCAACATGAGCTGGCAGTGTGTGCTTACAGCCTGGAAAGCCAACAGTATCCTGGACTGCATCAAAACCAGTGTGACCAACAGGTCAACGAGGTGATTCTCCCTCTCTACTCTGCTCTCGAGAGACCCCACCTGCAGTGCTGTGTCCAGTTCTGGAGTCCCCAGCTTAAGAAGGACATGGAACTGTTGGAGTGAGTGCAGAGGAGGGCCATGAAGGTGGCACCTTTCCTGTGAAAAGAGGCTGATAGAGTTGGGGTTGTTCAGCTTGGAGAAGAGAAGGCTCTGGGGAGACCTTAAAGCACCTTCCAGTACCTGAAGGGGGCATACAGAAAAGCTGGAGAGGGACTTTTTGCAAAGACATCTTCTGATAGGACAAGGGGGAATGGTTTCAAACTAAAAGAGAGGAGATTTAGATTAGATATTAGGAAGACATTCTTGATTGGGTGGGTGGTGAAACACTGGCCTAGGTTGTCCAGGGAAGTTGTGGCTGCCCCTTCCCTGGAAGTGTTGAAGGCCAGATTGGATGGGGCTTGGAGAAACTATGATTTATGATTCTATGGTTGGACTGGATGATCTTGAAGGTCTTTTCCAACCTTAATGGTTCTATGAGTCTATGATTCTCTGAAACCTGGTCTAGTGGGAGGTGTCCCTGCATATAGCAAGGGGATTGGAACTAGATGATCCTTAAGCTCCTTTCCAACCCAAACCATTCTATGATTCTAAGTCCTCTTTCTATTTCTTAATATCTTCCGAAGTCCAAAAAACCCTGTGATTTTGAACTTTTAAAGTGTTGCCCAATTATCCCAAAGAGCTAATTTCTAATGTCAACAGAGGTTATCTTCCATCATGGAGTACCTTCATCTGCTGCTGTAGATCAAATTATCATCTTATTTTTCCCATGAATATAGAGATGTACTTCAATTGAGAAGATGAGAAAAGAGAGGAAATTTTCTGTGACTTTGGTGCCACAGTAGGAATCTTTTATAGGCCGTGCTGATGGAACTAGCTGGTTTCTACTCTGATCACCTTAAAGGTTGCCTGGTGTTTTGTAGACCTCATCTCTGAAGGCTTTTCACTCACATCACCTCCACACACTCACTGTAGTAATTGACTGAATAACCTGATGTTTCATAAAAGATACTAATGTAGAGAAAAAGTCTGCACGTTACTCTCTAAGTTCTTTCTTCAACCAACCTTACAGCCCCCACGTCAGTAAGGAAGGGAACAATTGTACAAAGTAAAGAGCAAAGGATTTCTGATAACAACTGCTTAGTACTGGGGCTGATTGACTCTCTCTGACACCTTAAAACTTCCTGCATCAGGTAATGCCTTTCCTGAAGCCACTGCTGGGCCTGGTTGATAAGGGTACTTGAAATGCTGAAAGCTGTGATCTTGTTAAAAAGGGTCAAAAGAAGCAATCTTAGTAACATTTCAATGGTTGGATTATTGCTACTGAAGAGTGCAGTAAATGCCACTTAGAACTAAATTTTCCACTTCATCCAAGGTGCAGATAACTGTTCTTTTGATACCTTTCCCCCAAGGAAAGCTCTGCATCAGTAGGCAAAGGAAAGTAATTATATATTTAAAGGTACAGCTGTCTTAGATAAATTCAATGCAGTGGGGAAAATATATAAACACAAACCCAGGGAAAAAAAGAAAGGAATTACTTACAGAAATTGAGTTTAATATATTTTATTAAATCAGGAAAACTATGTCAAATAGCTGAAATTAATTGCTTAAATTCAACTAAGATGTGTAACTGTATATTTACAGGGTTTTTTTTAACTATGTGCTGCATCATTAAACGTCTCAGTCTGTTTTCTTGTCATGGCTGCTCAGCCAACATAAACCTTCTTATCTGAGATCTAATAAATTCATAGTTTTCTTTTCCTCTTTGCCTTTGTTTGGTTTTTCTAAACCTAAAATATGAGGTGGTGTGGCTGATCTCTTCTTTGACCAGCCATAGGGAGCAGAGAAGGGGAACATCCTATCAATGGTAAACAGGATGCTTGGCTGTACACTATCTGAAATAAGACAAACCCAGAAGATATCATGCTTCTTGAAATTGGACTGTATACTCTGTCTTTGAATCAACAAGGTTGGTCATCTACACAGTGCAGATAATTTCTGGCTCTCAGAAACCAATAATCATGATTCCAATTTTTTGGATGAATTTTGAAGTAACACTAGAAATTGTAGATATTGCCTGATGTGGTGGGGATGTCCAGGTTTTGAATGAAGTTACTCCAAGTAGGAGGTGTACAACAACGTAGGATAAGGCAAACTCCAAGCAGCCTGAAGAATCTCTAGAATGCTCAGGAGAGAGACAAAATCACTGATGCTCTGCTCTGAATTGGCCCCATGTGCTTTCCTAATGATTTTCTGCATGAAAGCAGTTTGTGTGCTAGGAGCTTGTTGCAACAGCTCACTTGATCTTACTCAATACTATTTAGGGAATAGCAACACTGGATGTTGTGGGCAGAGAAGAGGTTGTAGAGTGGTTAAAAGTACTTAGTGAGGCTCAGTCCAGAGCTGATACAATTGTGTGGTGTTACGATCATTCTCAGCTCACATCTAGCTGGCTTAGAGTCTGAAGGTAACAAACATGGTCTGACTGCACTGGTTTGCATAGGCAACACTACTATGGTTGCTTAATCAAAAAAGTCAGTTAGCATTTAGATACTGTAATATTTTCAAGATTGAACTGATAAAAACCAGAGCAACTTGGTCTGACACCATAGGTGCCCCTGGAAATAAAGGGAAAAAAATTTAAAAAATGAAAGTGCTGGTCTTTAGCACTGATGCTATCTGGGTTTGATGTGTTCTATTGTATCACATAACGCTGTTGCAATCACACAGGTCTGTCGCTGACCTGTGTCTCACTCTAAGCTGTGGCAAGTGGCCAGAGCTGCCTCATCTTGACAGGTCAGAGGATCTTCATGACAAGATATGCAGCCACAAACTGAGTATTTGCCTGTGTTTTCAGAGGGACTTTAACCAGGAGGTCATCTTCAAGAATTCCACAAGATTTATGACACATTGAGCACTAGACAGAAGGTTTTCTACAGAAGATAAAGCATGAAATATAAAGAGAAGGTGGGAAGTGTCTCCTATCTCTCAATAGAACATACAATCTAGAGCACTTTCTAAAGAAGATGGAAAAACAGAGATCCTTAGTATTATGCTCAGATCTAAGACAGGAGATCCCATCAAATAAGTTGTTTATGGAGATGTTCATGGAAGCAAAATTATATATTTCTTTTAATTTTCATTTTAACACATTTAATTTTATCCTATTTAATTTTATTTTACAGACAATTCTGTATTCTCACAGGAAGTGAAAGCAGGTGTGGATATGAATATCTAGCCTAGTGGTTAGGATAGTCATGAATAGGATTTTATGTAGTGATTTTTCCATGCAAAATACTCCATTAACCTGAACCCAGGTGAGTTCCCTGCATAGAACCTTATAGATAAATATTTTATATGTATATTATTAATGCTGTCAAAATAAAATAAACTATAATAAATAACAGAAGGGGGGAAATGCCTGTATAATAGATATCTTTTTAAATTCATTGTAAATTTCTGAAATGTCTGTAGTGAACAAAACTCCACAGACAACAGTTCCCTATGAGCTTGGGAGTTTGAAAGAGATTTTTTGTTGATTGATGTGTATATTTTTGTAAAGCATTTTATTCTATTCTTCTCCTTTACTTGCTTTTTT